>RDPX01000056.1:197088-211377 GCA_003991215.1 Morbakka virulenta
TCTCTCTCTCCTTCTTTATTTCCTTCGCTCTCTTTCGCTCTCTCTCTCTCTCTCTCTCTCTCTCCCTCCCTCTCTCTTCTCTCTCTCTCTCTCTCTCTCTCTCTCTCTCCCTCTCTCTCTCTCTCTCCCTTTGTCTCTCTGTCTCTATCTCTTCGTCTGTCTGTCTCTCTCTCTGCTCGTCTGCCTCCCTCTCTGTGTGTGTCTCTTCCCCCTGCGTAGCAAAGCCTGTATAGTGTTTGTTCGTTGTTAAGTGCTACAGCTTATATTGTACGACTTTTGTTGATTTGCTAACACAAATAGCATTGAAGGGCAAAATATATTTTAGGGTTTTTGTAACTGATAAAAAGCGTTGAAAATATTTTTTATTACTACCTTGGTTAGCTCTTTCATCTAAAATTTTGTTTTTTTATAATTTTAATAAATTATTTCCACGTAGGCCAAGAATAACATATATTCCAGGATATGGATATTATGCGAAGGAGGTGAAAATAGAACCACCATCTGTACCAAACATGTATCAAAATCAGACAAAAAACATTAATCACTCATTAATCATTTTTTCAAGTATTTTATCTGGTTTAATCCATTTCCTGCCTTTTTACGATTTTCCTGATAAGCAGGAAAAGGAAAATCGTAAAAAGGCAGGAAATAGAGACTTTTTGGATGTTATGGGATGGCAGCGTCCTAATCATGGGAAAGGGAAAAATTTGCCGATACCAAGGCCTAAAGTTCAAGGAAGATCTGTACCATTTGAAGACGAAAACATTCAGAAAGAAGATAAGACATCAGAGGTGAATGCATTTGATACAAAAAGAAACTGATACAATCAAGACTTTACAATCATGCTCTTCTGGGAAGAATCTCGTAAAGCAACATTGTGATCAAATAGCAGATCTGCTTTTCAATATTTTCTCACAAACATGCAATTCACAACCTAAAGAGAAGAATAACCATGGAATACCTACCCTCCCAATATGCAACATTTGTCAGTTCATGCAAAGAGTTGTAACACACTGAAAGGTCTGATCTTAGTACCAATGAAACGTATTCAGCAAATGATGTCACTCTCTTCAGTCAGATTTTTACTGATGATTCAAAGTTGTCAAGTAAGACAAAGATTGAACTTAATTATACCTCTCTATTTGATTATTCTCCAAATAATGAGTTAAAAGACTCTTTGAATGCTAATGCACAGAACTGTATACAGTACAGTTCCTTTGCATTCAGGAGAAAGATAAGGATTAGATATTAAAAAATCGTTTGCTTGATAACTGTTTAGGTACTACCCAGATTCTCTTGTGTCATTTTAATTCTTTAAAAGATGGTATCGAATATTATTAGCCGAGTTTCAGCAAATCAAATACCCCTCCTGATCGTAATCTTGATCAATTATGTCTTAACAAATCAGTAATGTTCTAATATTTTATTCTTTAAAAACACATTTACCTAATAGTTTTAAGGTGCTGCTTAGGTTCTGTTCTGTTATGTTTTGCGATGTTACTTTCTGAATACATCTCTAATTCTGTTTATCTTTATATGGTAAAGAGAGCGTGTTAACCCTAACGTACACAGTAAATATGATTTGATTATAATAAATGTTATTTATTAAGAGAAATAAAGACTTTTGTTTCAAGGAATTTAGGGGATGACATGTAAGAAAATAGCTGCAGTATCAGGTTTACCCTTTTTATTGTCTTTCCTATTAAGCTATCTTATTCCATGATGATAATGATGAAGAAACTGTTGTCACTAGTTCTTCTACCCTGACAAAAAGAAGGGAATATTCCAAAACCAGAAGATGTAAGGCTGGTTTCATTTATATGTATGCTTATTTTTAGTGTCATTCAATTAGGATAATGTACAAGCAACATTGTAAATAACAAACATTTGTAATTGATCACCCTTACTGAAGATGTACTTGACTAAGTAGATCGATGATAAAAGTTGAAAACTAATAACCTTAACAAAAACAATTTTCTTTCGTTTTCAAATTTTTGATGCAATTTTCTGATGCAATGTCAACATATTATGTTTAAATCCAGTGATAAGTTGAGGATTTGAGGATCGTCATCTCATTCAATTTACTTAAGTTAAAAACTGAATTTCTTAAGTGTTTAGCAGGATTAGGTATTTTTTTCAAAAATTGAACCTGATAAAACTTTTGAATTGTTTGCTATTTAGTGTATTATTTTAGTTCAACTGTTTATATTTGTTTAGATAGTGGAGCTAATTTCTATTTTTCTTCTATTGCAGTCCGAGAGTCTGTTTGGAATGAACCCAAGCAGCCATGAGTGGTTTGTGAGAGCTCAGGAAATAGCTTTAGTTCAGGCATCGCTATCTATAAAGTCGGTGATTCAACCCGGAATGGAGCAGTCCTCTGCTCAGTTAAAAAGTGTAAAATCACACTTGTTCAATGGTGGCCGTTTGAGTGAGATACCAGTACAGTGTTTGCATGAGAACAAGGATGAAGAAAGTGCACAAAAGGAGGATACCATCATCTACGAGTTGCTTGAGAGTCTTCCAGAAACAGATGTTTTGCTTTAACGCAAGAATAGTACAGAGAGTGATTTTAATGCCGAGGTTCCTATCTTTCCTATTTCACAACAAAAATAGGCTTCAGACAAACTTTCTGATAAAGATCCAATAGAAAAAGAAGTTAAAGAGTGTGGAAATAATGCTAAAGTTCACATCCCGACAGAAACAATAGAAATAAAATCATCATTTATTGTTCTTACTAGTCAAGTAAAAGTTGGCAAAAGTACTGTAGATTTTGATGGGGAAAGAGAACAACAAACTAGCGAAAGAATTGAAGCTAAAGACTTAGAGTCTAGTGGTAATGAGATCTTGCCCAATAGCAAGGTCGAGGTTATTTGCAAAGGTATATTGAAGTAAGCCAGGATAACGTGCAGCAGCACACTACATGTTGTCTACAGGAAAAATATCAAGTAGACCAATTTGCTGTAGATACTTTTGAGAATAAAGAAGAAGATCTCATGAAATTTTCTCCCATCTCGGGCAATTCAAATACAGTACTAATTGCTAACGAGGGAAAAGTTGGGATTTTCCTTCAAGTACCCAATAGATGGGAGAAGTTTTTCAGTGGATACTATGTAGGGAAGAGTAAATCTTTACCCAACATTCCTTCAAATAAATGTGATAAGCTCTACAAAAGGCTTAATGGAGTTAAGCAGGACTTATGGAAGACAAAATTGTCTTTCTTGATAAAAAGTCAGATAGTATTTGAAAAATTGAATAAGCTAGAGTTACATTCCAGTGATAAGATGGAGATAACGCCAGTAACCATCTACGCGGATGCTCCTCCTTCCTTCTCAGGTGTCGTGTCCAGGAACGTTGGCGATCATGGCTCTCCACAGATTTCTGTCCTTCGCTGCCCTCAGTAGTTGTAGCTCGCTCTTTGTAGACCATGCTGCAATACTGCCCATGTACTTGGTTCTTGGTCGTCCTCTGCCTCGTTTCCCATCTATCTTTCCCGTCAGCGTCAACTCCTCAAGCTCTTCTTTCCTCATTATATGTCCTAGGAAGGACAGCTGCCTTTTTCGAATGGTGGACAACAGCTTTCTCTTGCATCCTGCTCTCCTCAAAACATCTTCATTCGTAACGTGTTCTGTCCAAGAAATCCGCAGTATTCGGCGTAGAAACCACATTTCTGCAGCTTCTAGCTTCTTTTCGAGGGTTGCTGTGATGGTCCAACTTTCACTCCCGTATGTAAGCACTGGGATTACGTAACAGTTGAGGACTCGGAGCCTGGTGTTCAAGGAAATAGTTTGGTTTTTCAGTATCTTAGACATTCGCTGGAATACCCCCTTTGCTGTGGCAATTCGTTTCCGTATTTCTACCATGCATCTTCCATCTGATGTAATCATGCTGCCAAGATAATTAAACTTATCTACTTGTTGAATGTCTTCTCCATCTATTGATATTTTGCAGCTCAAATTCTCATTCCTTTTGCTAACCGTCATGCAAAAAGTCTTCCGACGATTGATACTGAGACCCCTTGCCCCACTTTCCTCTACAACGGTGTCAAGCAGTTGTTGTAGCTTCTCTGGAGTGTCGGCTATGAGCGTCGTGTCGTCAGCATATCGTATATTATTCAAGTTGTACCCTCCGATCACAAAACCATGTTTTCCCTCGATACTTCTCATGATGTTTTCACTGTATAGATTAAATAGGTCTGGTGAGAAGACACAACCTTGTCTAACACCTCTTCGAATATTGCAGTATTTACCAACCTCGTTCTGCACTCTCACACCCGCAGTTTGCTCCCAGTATAAGTTTCTTATGAGTCTTATATCTTTTCCATCTATGTCTAGATCTTGTATCATTTCTATCATACACTCGTGTTTCACTTTATCAAATGCTTTTGAGTAGTCAATGAAACACAGGTATAGATCCCTCTGCATTTCGATGGCTCGTTCCGACAGCATCCTCATCACAAATATAGCGTTTCTTGTTCCAGCATCTTGGACAAAACCAAATTGCTGTTTCCCTATCTCTGGCCTCATTGCTCTCCTTGCTCTTGCCATTATGACTCGCATAAGTATCTTAGTTATATGACTCATTAGACTGATGGTTCGGTGGAGCTCGCACTCGGTAGCCCCTGGTTTCTTGGGCAGGGCGATGAATACAGATTTTGTTAAATCCGAAGGGATTTCTCCGCTGTCATATATATCGTTGAGTAGTTCGGTGACTTTGTTTATTCCAAATTCCTCGAGTGCCTTTATCATCTCAATGCAGATTCCATCTGGACCCATGGCTTTATTCGCCTTCATCTTCTTAATTGCCGCTTTCACTTCACATGATAGAATTCTAGGGCCTTCAATAACCTTCCTGATGGTTGGTTTTCCTCCCCTTTCATCCATGAACAACTCGTCAACATACTCTGCCCAACGCTCCATCAACTCTTCTTTCTCCATGATCATATGTCCATCCTTTGCTTTAATGCACCCACTTGAAGAGCAGGGTCTCTTTCCTACCAAATCCCCAATCTTTTTATGCATGAAACTAGGATCTGCAGTCTTGCAGCTTTCAATCTCTAGACATTTCTCATTTATCCAGGCTTCTTTCGCCTTTCTACATTCGTTTCTTATGTCACGATCCAAAGCTTTGTATTGGATTGAATCTTTCTCTGGAATTTTCTGTCTCTGTCTCATCTTTTGCAAAATTTCTGGCTTCATCCAAGCTTGCTTTTTCTCTTTTTTCTTGGGTTGGATGACTTCTTTTGCTGACTCTACTATTGCTTCTTTTAGCACTTCCCACATGCTGCCTTCTCTCTCGAGTACTTCAAACCGGTTCTGTACTGCAGCTGCATATTTCTCTCTGAGTTCTTGGTTTTCACGCAAGAGATTCCACTCTAGTTTTGCTTCTGGGGCTGTACGTTTTAGCCTACGAAGCTTCAGTTTGACTGTACATACAACCGGATTGTGGTCGCTCCCACAATCTGCTCCAGGATAGGACTTCGCTTGTTGAACAGCATTTCTAAAGCGACTGTTGATGGTCACGTAGTCGATTTGATTTTTATACCTGTCTCCAGGGTCTTTCCATGTCCACAAGCGTCTTTCATGATTTTTGAACCATGTGTTCATAATCACCTGATTATGTGCTGCACACCAGTCTATCCATCTTTCTCCTCTTTCATTTTGCATTCCTAGACCATGCTTTCCCACTATATTTCCTACTCTTTGGCTTCCAACCTTTGCATTCAGGTCTCCCATCACAATGACAACATCTTGGGATTTATGGTGCCTCATAGCTTCCTCAAGCTGTTCATAGAACATGTCTATCTCATCCTCACTACTGTCGGCTGTTGGTGCATACACTTGAATAACAGTTATGTCAAAAGGCTGTCCTTTCAGCTTTACCAGGAGAACTCTTTCTGAGAGGGTCCAATATCCTAAAACACACTTACTCAGCTCTTCGTCCAGAATTATGGCAACTCCTTTTTCGTGTTTATCTCCTCCAGAGTATATGACCTTATGTCCTTCTATGTCGAAACATCCTGTGTCAGTCCATCTTGTTTCACACAAACCGAGCAGATTCATATTCAGCCTTTCCATTTCCAACTTCACATTTGCTAGTCTCCCTGCTTGGTACAAAGTACGTACATTCCATGTTCCAATCCGCAAAGTGGTTCTGTTTCTGACAGTCGCAGGCTGACGGTCAGGTCTCACCTGTCGAACATGAGTGTCCCGACCGATGTTACTGATCCTGAATTCGAAGCACGAGAACTACCGCCTTATCCATTCATACACAAAAATGAAGAAAGTATTGTTGGAGTCACAGAATCAACTCAGATACTCGAACAAGAAAAATCCATGGTGACTCGTATCTCTCAACTGCAATATGTAGGATCACAAGTAGTTCTGTCGAATGAATCAAATTTGCACCCAAATTTTCAGGATAATGTTGCCGCATTACGAGTGAATATTCCTCCTTCCTCAATAAACAGCAGGTTTGGAAGTATTGTGTCAGAACATGAAGAAGCTATGCATACAGAACTTTTAGTCAATGCAAAACAACAAAAAGTCTTTACAAAAGCCAATAATGACAACCAGGTTACAAAGGAGGTTGTAAAACACGCTGACTCTATGATTAGACAACAATCACTACTGGGATTAGACAGCCAACAACACGATAATAAAGCTCTGAGTGTGAATGCATTGGACGTACATGAGCAGGGGTTGGCTCAAGAACAAATTTCTCCCTTTTCATTAATAGACCCAGCAGTAGAATCTCACAATAAGAAATATATAACTATTAATGAGCAAAGTACGATTCACCATTGTAAGAAAGTAAACGAAAATGTTGGTTTTGTTTTAAGAGAAAATGGGAGATCCACTCAGATACCCAAACAAGAGGAATCCATGGCAAATGGGTCTCTACAGCTACAACAGTTTGGTTTTGCTTTCAAGTCAGTCATATTTCCAATCAACTATTCAGAATGATGTTGCTACTCTAGATGTAAACAATCCTTTTTCAGTAAATAGTGTATTAGAAAATACTGTGCCAGAATCTATAGAAGGTAAGAATATGGCATTTCCGGTCAATGTACACAAAGGAAAAGGCTTTACACAACCCCAAAATGGAATCCAGGTAACTACAGAAGTTGTAAAACACACCGACTCTCTGATTAGACAACAATTACTATTGGACTTAGATAGCCTACACTATGTTAATGAAGCTAGTATTGTAAATACGTTTGGAGTACATGAGCAAGTTCCTCCTGAAGAAGAAGCTTCCGTTTCTTCATTAATAGATACAGAAGCAAATGTTTACAGTGAACAATACATAAGGCTAGTCAATACAAGTGTAAGCGATGAAATAAAAGGATTGAAACAACTGGCTGAAGCATCCAAGCAGGAAGCTATGCAAAGCTCTTCTGAAATAAGCCAGGGAAAACAATTCCAATCTCTGTCTTCAGAGATTGGAATTGTTTTGCCTGGCTTATTTCAGTATGCAATGAATGAGGGAATGTGAGGACATGCATTCACACTTACGTCTTTAAGTGAACCTAAAACAATGAAGCTGATTGTTGCAAAGTAAGTAATACTCTGTTTCTGCAGGTGTTGGTATCAGGGTTTTATATTTGACTTAAAAGTTAAACTATTAAATTCTTGTTCCAAAAATTGGTCAAATGTAGTCTCTTACTATGTACTACCAAACGCCCAAAAGTCAAAAGCTAAACTTTATCACAATTAAGAGATATAAAAGTAGTTTTTAAACCATCAAAATCGTTATTGTTGGACAGCACATATACTGCATTTCTTGACCCCATTTAAGGATTTATGTGTCTACTTTATTTTTTGATAAATATTCCTTCTTTCTCGAGGATCCACTAGACCAATCTTCTCAGTAGGCTACTAGTAACAGGAGACACTTCTTTCACACATACATACACACATATACACACATATACACACAAATGCACACCCTTAAATCCCAATGAATCGGGCATAATATAGACTTACTGTAACTCAATAAGAAATATCTTAAAATCATTGTAAAATGCAGGGACCTATGTATTTAATATTGTCTTATCTGAATACATTCTTTTATAAGTTAAACTTTGCTAAAGAATAATTTTTAAAACAAGTTGTCTCAAGCTTTTCAACATTATTTCTCTTTTCGCTTTTTATCTCTTGGCATTTTGCTTTACTCTGCTCTTTTCAGTGACATCTTTGTGTGCTTTCATTTTAGGTTTCTCTCAACCATTGATGGAAACGACCCTCTCTTGAATTTGTATAATCAGCTTGAGAATGAGGGACCTAAAGTATCCACAGAAAGTTCAAAATAACATATATTTACATAAATTGAGAGGAATATAGCATTAAAGCAAGCTAGTATCTGTTTGTGTTGTTGTAGAAATGCCAAATGATCATAAAAAAGGATGTAAATAAGATCTTAGTAAATGGTTTGGTAGTTTTTGTCTATTTTTTACTTCAAATTCAATTATGTAGCAAAAAGGTGTTAATAGCATCTATTAATATGTTTGTACAATGTCGTCCCTCAAACTGAGGTAGGGGGTGGAAGTAATCTTCATCTATTGGATATTTGTCAGAATTTGAATAATTTTTCTGTAGATGTACCAATTTTTAACAATTTTGCTTTGGTGAGAATGATAGTATGTTGAAACAAATAAGAGAGAAGATCAGGATTGCTGCATGATTTTTCGTGACAACAGAAAATAAAGAGCTACAAAGAATGGTGACAGCGGATCATTTTGAGATGAAGTAGTGCTGATTGGTTTCATTCAAACTCCAAAGAACTCAATATATTTATTAGAACGTCAAAGGAAAAACCAAAGATACCAATGGAAGTGGCTTATTATTAGCCTTCAATTTTGTTTCAAAAACCCAGAGTAAATTTTGTTATGAAAAATTTTATGTCATTTGATGTGAAAAGCAAATCCAGTGGAAAGGAGTCACTAGTAATGATGCATGGTGAGAAGAAGCCAGAAGCATCAGCATAAAGCAAAAAAGTATAATGTAGTGAATAATGTATGCCCAGTGTACATATATTTAGGTTAAGTGAGCTATCAGCTTGGGCTCTAGGGAAAGGAAGAACAAATGAATATTATTTTCATTATTATTTTATTTCAAAAACAGGAAGCCGAAGTCTTTCAAATAACTCTTCTTATTTCCTTGTTGTGATAAATAATTAATCTTAGTATAATGATTTTGTATTTTTTTTGTTAACAACAGTACATCGCAAAAGATGCTAGTAAATGGATACAGCACTTGTGTATGATATTATCCAACCTGACAACTAACGGGGAAGATAATCTCCAGCAGATTAGTAAATTAGAAGATACTCTAGGTATGAAACACTTAGCAACTTCTTACAATATATCAGTCTCATTTATTGTGTAATTCATCTTTAAAAAGTTATTAATGTTCTAAGCAAAAACAGCTGACAAACATATCATATTTTTTGAAATTAGAACATCTGATCACAGGGGACGTTAGATTTGTTTGACTATAGAGATATTTTTAATCCTCTGGGCAAAATAGTGACAGTCATAATAAGACCTATAATAATGTTTGAGAAATTGAAATGAAAATCCAGATTGGTTTTTACTTCATGAAAAAGTGGGTAGCAAGAAGAGTAGTAGTAAATAAAGAGCAGAAGGAACAACAACACAAGAAATAGAAGCTGGAGTAGAAGTGACAGTAGAAGTAGCAGTAACAGTAGTAATAATAGTAAAAGTAGTAGTAGTAGTACTAATAGCAGTAATAGTAACGATTGTGGTAGTATCACCAGTAGTAGTATTGAGAGAAAAAAAGTCAGCATTAAAACGATTAACTAAAGGTGTATTTACGATTGGAAAGTAATTAAGAATAGCCCAGGAAATTATGACAAAGTAAAGAAATAAAAAATAGTAAGTCACAAAGTAACAGATGTGGTTAGTTGAATTAAAGGTACTTCTCAACCTAAAATATTGCATTTTAACTGATGTAGATTTTCTTTTGTCATAAAATTGATCACTTGTACTTGAAATCTACTTATGGCATGTTGTTATGTGTTGTATTTTATACTATTAGGTGCCAATAATTGCTTTTATAATACATTTTCTTTGTTTTCTTTGATGTAGCTGAGGATAAGCAGATGTCAGGTGCTCACTTGTGTTATCTGCTTTCTGGGTATCAACCCAAATGTCATAAAGATAAGGAAGCAAAATTGTGGTTACTATCTTATGATGACAGGTATTTTAAACATAACATTTTTTTAATTTAATTTTTTTTAGTTAACTATCAGAATGAAAGTAAAAGAAAATATTAATAAATTAAAACTCAGAGTATCCGGAATACTTATGAATAGCTTTTAAACTGTAAATAAATTATGGCCGTAGAGGAGAAAGATTTTTGCACTAATTTTGAACATCACTGTGTTGTTCCATCTTTCTTTCATATTAAATATTGATTTAGAAATAGGCTGACTAAATATTAACACCAAATAAAAATTTAACGTGAATGAGAAATTCAATATTTGATCTAACTTTGTAAATGTGTAATGATGTACCAATGACATGTTTTGTGATACATACAGTTGAGGTAACTTCAACCAGAAAAATGTTTTAATTGCAACAGTATACCAGTCGCACTATTTATGCAAAATTCACAATCAAGCATTTTTTGTTCGTTCCTAGATACCAAGAGTCCAAAATCAATAAAGTAGTACCTGATGAAGCAATACAGCTTACAGAGGTATGGCTCCTTTTCAACTTGACAACATTTGTTGTAGAGATAAGTCAAATATTGTTTAACTTGTCAACGTTTTATTCACCTGTTAGAAATGAAAAGTGTGCTGTTGCTTTCCCCTTTTCTTTTAGCTTATTTTATTTCCTTGGGTAAAATGTGATTAGAGTTTACCTTTTAGCTTGTTCATTCTTTCCTCATGGTCAATGCAATTAATCTTTTTCTCTCATCTTCATTTACTCACCCTTAAACATGTACTAAAATTTAATTCTTTATAATTACACTTTCTCAATCGTTAGAATTCATTTTCTCGTTTGAAAAGTAAACAATACCATTGACAATTATGTTTCATTATTAGATTGTTCCTTAAAAATACTATTTAATAGAAAGAAAAATCGATGAAGTAAATATTTCTCTCCAGTGCAATCAATTGCTTGGCATTGAAAAAAGGAAATTCTGATACACACCAAAGATTTTGTTCAACTGTACATTTAGCCAATTTAGTCTCAGAAACAAATAATGCTACTCACATTACACATTCTTAAACCTAATTTAATCTAATGTAGACACAGTTTGATGTTACAAGCTTTAAAAGGTATGTGTCAAAAGGAAAAGGTTTCTGTAAGCTTTGATAAAAACGCACAGGATGTTTTTTCTAAGGTTCTAGTATAAGTTTAGATGTAACATAGTCAAATCCCTTCAATTTGCTGTCCATCCAATGAAAGCTGTATCATCTATCATTTTCTATCTTTTTAATAGATTTATGAGTATGCTATTAGAATTCAGTCGGACTAAGAGTATATTGTGCCACTTCAGGTATGTATTTTAGTTTCAAAGTAAAGTATTACAAAGAGACAATGGTGTTTATTAGTGTAATGTTTCTATCTTTTATTTAGATTTCTTTGAACATTGGATTAACAAACCCTCATAGTGAACTGTATTTTATCAATTCCATTTTGACATTTAAATAAAGATAAAATTTTGTTTTCATTGTCAAGGCTTTTCTCTTTTTAGCATTGTCTATATAGCTAAAGGAACGGTGTCAGTGTGTGTGTGTGTGTGTGTGTGTATTACCTCAATGCACATGTGAAAATATTGACATTAAATTTGTTGTATATACTGCGTGAACAACAGAGCAGGTTATAGGCTGCAAACCAAGGCAGGTACATCAGTGGTAAAGATGCCAAGGAACTGGGTAAACTTTCCAACTCTGTTAGATGTGTTGTGTAAAAAGAGTGTCAGGCAGTGTGTTGTTTAAAAGCGATGTGATAATGATAACATAAGCTATGGAGATTGTTTCCTTTGTCTGCCTCCACCTCAATTTGAATTAATATGTTATGGTTTATCATCTTATGAGCCTGAGGGTTTCACTGGTCAACAGCTTAAAGATATCTATGTATCTAACATTAATCTATTTTATTACTTTTTAGCATTTTAAACTTATCTATGCCAGAAGATTGTTCGACCATGGATTAATGGCACAGGTAAGTCTGAATTTTGTTTTTTTTTTGTTATAGAGGATCAAAGAATGTAGTAAGCATTTCTTAGACAAATAAAATATGTCTTTGCAAATTCTTCATAGAAAAAATATTCAAAAAATATATAAAGTTCCTCTTGTGATATTAAATCATATACAAATATGCAAAGAAGCATGATGAAATATTACCAAGGCAACAAATTTGCTTTTTAATAACACAATGGAAATAGAAGAAAGGAAGAATAGAAATGAAGCGAAAAGGTTTCTGGGATTTGTTTCTGATAATTAATAGACAATATGGACAATTAGGATGCTCAGTACAGATTCTTTAGCAGCATATTTTGGTGTTTCTTAATGACAAGAAATGTCAAAATCTAAACCTAGAGCAGTAGATGTTCCAGTAACCTGCTTTTGAATCCTAGTTCACAGTGTAAATTATTTAACTTGTACAGTATCTGCAAGTATTAAGACGTCTAATTGCTTACCTAGATGACTCTGGTGAAGGTATATTGTTACTACTGCTGAATGCAACTGATGTGTATTGCACTTAGACATTTGAAATAATACCTGACAGGTTGGTTTAATTAGTTACCTAGCAATTTAATCTTTAACAAAAAGGAACAAACTGTACCAATAGTTGTCTTAGTTTCTTTTTTCTTGGTGTTACTCATGGTACTGATTTGTTTCTGTATTTCATTTTGTTTTGCATTTCCTAAGCTATTGCTTACTTGAACATAATTTCCGATGCACTGCATCTGCAGCCTTCAGCTTATTCCATTTCGATGATAGAAGAGGTATCTCAGGTATGTGATATCAAAATTGTTTTTATAAGCCATCACTTATCAAAGACACAGTTTTCTTTTCATCGAAGTTTATGATTGAGTTGGCTATTTTTGGAGCAGAGAAATTTGCAGGAAAGTAGATATTCTGACAAGAAATGGTCACGAAATTCAAACCTAGTAACCATCAAGCCACAAATGTTTAGGTACCAACAATTTCCCTATAGTTCTTCTCTGTCATCTCATCATTTCTACATCCAGATGCAGATTTTGCTTCTACATACTTCAATTAAAACTCGTCTTGCAATGCTTAATGAGGAGAGCACACAGTTATGCTAATTTTTCTCCATGTCAATCTATTTGCATTTGCAGCTACCGAATATGAAATAATGACAAGAGTAAACAACAACAACAACAACAACAATGTAATATTTGCTTTTTCTTTGTTGATTGATCTCTACATCAAATTTACTACTTTTTTGCAACTCCCTTTTTGTTGTGCTTCTTGGCAAACTTCATATTCCTGAGAAACTTGGGATCAACCTGAAAAATAAGAAAACAAAGAAAAATATTTCATATTAATATATAGTGATCAAAATATAAAGGGTTATATTTCATCAACATTTTTCTGACCACTTAGGTACGCACTTATCACTGTGATCTGTTTACCCAGATGCTGTTTTTCCTCAGGGAACTGTTACAGATTCTTTGAAATTCTTAAGTATAGATCAACAACTAAAGATAATATTAAGCTATGGGAGTGAGGAATACGATATGAGAAGTGTCTAAACCAATTGAAGTTCCACAAAATGTAAGATGAGTTTTTTATTACGTTTTTGGTTTGCCCCAAACTTAATCTAAAACTCAAATAATGATAATAGTCCTTTGAACCAAAGTTAGCTTTGATCCCCACAAGTCAAATGGATTATTATTGGATTATTAAAGTCTTTTGATAAAAAAGAGAAAAAATCTCTCAAGGAAAATTTACCTGTTTTGTTCCCGTGTTTAAGTAATAAGAATAGAATAGACAGAGTAAGAAACGATGAAATACTCAGACGTGTAAAGAGAGGTAATTTGAGCGATAAAATGTTCCAACGTCAGCTGAGATCGCTAGGGCATTGGATAAGGAAGGATGATATCATAAGTAGATTCGCTTTGTTCGAGCATTTCCAAGAAAGAAACCGACGAGGACGACCTAGGCTAAACCTTATCAAGCACATACAAAATATCACCATGCTGACGCCTGAAGAACTCAGAAGAAGAGCCCTGGATAGAAGAGGATGGAGAAGAGATGTGGTCGGGAGGTTTGACTTACAACCTC
>RDPX01000056.1:236320-253284 GCA_003991215.1 Morbakka virulenta
TTTGTTAAAGAGATAACCCCTTACCTCCCTGCACATCCCAAATAGTGTAAAGACAGCTATGTTCTTTGGCGTTATAAGCACTTCCACTTAAAACAGGTGGTTCGTTTTCTTTAACCAGAATTAGACATGCTATAATGCTGACAAACTATTTGAACTTTAATTCATTTTTATCGTAAATTCGTAACTTCCTCCAGGGGCGTAAGAACCTGGGGGCCAGAGGGGCCATGGCCCCCTCATTTTTTGGCAAACTGTGCAAGAGTGCCCTTTTGGCATAATCCTTTGCCTGCCCAAATTGTCAACGTTAGATAAGACCCAAAACATGCCCAGAACGATATTTGAAATCAAAGCTTTCCATGAGGAGGGTTGTCAGCATTGTTTTCACAACTTTGCATCATCTCTGGCTCGGACGTTGTCACTGTCGATCATTTGTGTTGATAAAATAAACAGGAAATCATAATGGACAAAGGTGTGATTCATACACGGATTATAAGCAGTGTGATTTATGTTCATTCTGGAAATTTATTCAAAAACTCCGAGCATCTCTGTCAGATAGTCGTAATACCTGAGATGTGACAAAAATCAGATGAATAGAAGATCTTTCAAACAAATTGCAGGGGCTTTATGGGAGTGGTCATGTACCCCTTTCTTGACCTTCTCCCCCCTGCTTTTTAGGTGCTTCCTATGTTCCTGTATTCCTCATTGACATGTTGCCAAACTCATTTTTTTAGATGTTAAAAGTAACAAGCGGTACTGCTGTAATAGTTATCTGGAATAGAAATAACAAAAAATCTCATCCTAATCCATAAACAATAAAATGAAACAGGAGTATACAAATGCTAAAAAGGAATAGATTAATGTGTGAGGAAGCACATTTTTATGTTATGTTTTATGCATTATAATAATAAGTAACTGGGGTTATAATTTGATATTTTGATTAAAAGAAATAATGATTCATTTCTCATGGAAATAACTTGTGAAAAACAGAAGTTATATTTGCAAAAGGAAAGAAATTGTGGCTATTTCATCCAATATATATATATAAATATATATATATATATATATCCCTTGTAAATTGCTGCAATACAAAAATGTTCATGTCTTGGCTGCTAACCGAGTAAGACGTCGTCTACTTGGTGGCGGATGGCCAACACAGGATCAAAGATCCCAAGGCCTGAGGGAAGATCCGGAGATGAAGCTGATAAGAATGGGTCCGGACATAAACGATATAGAAATTGAAAAAGGTTTCTTGAATAGCGAGGCTCTTTATACTGTAATTTTATTCACCTCGTTAAAAAAACTCAAAATTATGAACAGTATCTATTACATGCTGCACAAGTTCTAAATTTGAAAAGTTATATAAAACTTAAATGACGTGCTCAAAGAAGACGTTTTCTTAAAGTGAAGATTACTTGGAGTCCAACAGAACCCACAATAGTCGCCATTTGCCCTTCTGTCCAACTGTCAGAAGAAGTTGATAAAATTTAGCGAATTGTATGCATTTCTACTTGCAAATTTGCTTTGCTTTATATTTTCTATGCAAATATCATACATGTATTAACATATGTGATCTTCACTGATAGTGTATAGATAATATAGTAGGACAATGAATATAGATTAGGATTGAAAATTGTAAAGGATACTAAATTCTTGGACTAAATCTTACAGTTTTTATTTGTACATCGACAACTTACGGGCGCCGTACCGGAAACGTTTTTTTTGCAATTTAAGCTTTTTAGTTAAGAAAAATTTGTTGTATTGATCGGGCGTCTTTGTTCATGGTTTCGCTCGTGTCGTGAAACAGAAAAGAGGTTTACCTTTGGAATTGTAAACCACTTGTATTTATGAGTGTAACCAGTAGTGTAGAGTACTTTAGAACTGTATGTAAGCGCTTCTCGGCCTTTTGGCTAAGATCAAGTGTAGAGGTCTGGTCTCACTTTGGTCGGTGCTTTGACTATATTGCCAAATCATGTGGGACAGGGGTATCGAGATGCTTGAGCCTTGGCTAAAAGCCAACTCAAGAGGAAGGGCCTTCCCATTGAGGGTCCTGGAGGCGCGATCCGTATATCTTGCATTTTATGGTGTCTTGCATGTTTTCTGTCCCACGTTTTATTTATATGTTGCTTTCCTTCTGGTCTTCCATAAATGGTATCTGTGAAAGACAAAAATCGGCCCACTGTTTGCCAGGGGTACTATCAATGAAAGCCCTGTATGTTAGCGACACCAGTTACCGCAAGTCCAGGGCAAGAAACAGTCAGAAAGGAATTCTTCAATTATTTAATCTTCATCCTCTTCATGAATATAATAACGCCACTCAAAAACCTTATTTTTGAACGTTAGTCTGACGGTTCTCCTTTGTGGTACGCACGAAGTAGCACGTCATGAAATAAAACATTCTGCATGAAACCAATTCAAGCTTCTCTTGTCATTTATTTCTATTTTAATATTAAGATTGATTATCTCTTAAATGGCTTCATGATTCTTGAAAAAGTTGGGGAGGCTCTTTCGGTTCCCTGTCTTCACCTCCTCGCTCTGTATGTATGTATGTATGTATGTATGTATGTATGTATGTATGTATGTAAGATTGTTATTGCTGGGATGTGAGCGATCTGTGGTCTATAAAATGCCCTAATACCACCGTCTCAAATAGACTCTGACAACCAAATCCAGCTCCTTGCCTCCTTGTGGCTGAAATATTTCAAACTAACAGGAAAAGGAGTGAAAGTCGAGTTACTGGCGCCTTAAAACCAGTTTGCTCCGGGTTTGTGAAGCACGCTAGCCACGTTTTACCCCGGAGAAGGTAAACTTTGATCAAAAACGTGCAGTTGAAATGTTGCCAGCTATCTAGCCTTGGTTGTTGCTGAAACCAGGCCATTGATACCGCGAGAGTGGTTTTGCTGTTGTACAAGATTTTGTCACTATAAAAAGCTTGTACAGATAATCATTCAGATCTCAACATTAATCTGTTCGAAAGTTCTGTGGTGATGAAGGAGTGGCGACCCATGTATTCTTGGCAGGGTGGAAACATGTAGTCACAATTCAGCACACTTTTTCCCATATTCTTTGCTGTGATGCTTTCACATGTATTCCATGACTGTGATATTGGTGTTGTTTTGCAATTTAGAACTACTGGAACTGTTTTCAATTTGAGAAGGTTTAACTTTATGTCAAAAGTCTGTCAAAGTTTAAGCAGAGAACTTCTATTTGCTGATGACGTTGACTTTCTTACTTGTTCTGCTGAAAACATGCAACTCATTATGGATCGTTTTTCCGCTTCATACACTGTGTTTGGTCTTCAAATTAGTCTGAAGAAGAGAAAAGTCATGTACACACCAGCACCTGGTGAACCATACATTGTACCAAATATCCGTGTCTATGGCAGTTCATTAGGTGTGGTAGACACCTTTGTGTATCTTCATAGCACCCTGTCAAGAGATGGGTATCTGTCTATCCATCTATCTATCTATCTATCTATCTATCTATCCATCTATATATGTATCCATCTTTCTACCTATCTATCTATCTATCTATCTATCTATCCATCTGTCTACCTATCAATCAATCAATCTATCTATCTATCTATCTATCTATCTATCTATCTATCCATCTATCTATGTACCTATCTATCTATCTACCTATCTATCTATCTATATATATATATATCTATCCATCTATATATATATATATATATATATATATATCTATCTATCTATCTATGTATCTATTTATCTATCAATATATCCATCCATCTATCCATCTNTATCTATCAATCTGTCTACCTATCTATCTATCTATCTATCTATCTATCTACCTATCTATCCATCTGTCTACCTACCTATCTATCTATCTATCTATCTACCTATATATCTATGTACCTATCTATCTATCTATCTATATATATATATATATCTATCTATCTCTATATCCATCCATCTATCTATCTATCCATCTATCCATCTATCCATCCATCTATCTATCTACCTATCTATCTACCTATCTATCTATCTATCAATCAATCTATCTATCCATCTATCTTTCTTTCTATCTATCTATCTATGTATCTATCTATCTATCTATCTATGTATCCATCTATCAATCTATCTATCCATCTATCTTTCTATCTATCCATCTATCTATCTATCTATCTATCTATCTATCTATCTATCTATCTATCTATCTATCTGTCCATCTGTCTATCTGTCTATCTATCTTATATGTATTTGCAGAGTGTTGATCATCAGCAAGAAAGCAGCCAATTACAATTTGGACACAGGGAACTGAAATTTGTTCGTAAAGAGTATCCCAGCATTCCCTTGCAAACCGATAGTTTTGGGCACGTGAACCTCCATTTTGCTTTCTTTTTGTTGCTGAACGCAGAGATTGGCTTCGTTGTTTTAGGATCTTTACAAACCAACTATGGATCAAAATTCAGCTCTTCAAGATGCTCTAGCACGTGCAAAACAGGTAAATTATACTATTTACAGTGAACATTTAACCCTGTCATGAATTTGGTGTGAAATCATGTGAATGTCTTTGTGGATTGACGTTCATTCAAAAATGTCACCCCTGAAGCAGGTTTAAGTACAGAGTAGAATGTAGGAAGGCAGATAGCAAGGATTCCCTTAAACTTTTCTTCAGCGTTTGACGTGTATTGGCCTAGGAACTGTAATGTTACTCAAACCAAACGAATTTCATGAGTCGACAAAGTCTTCTTGGATTCTTTTGGCGGGGGATGTGTCATTGCGCAGCAAGTGCTGCAAATTTGTTAACCTCACTAATAACGTGGACTTTAATGTCATCGAGGTTTTGAGGGCTGCTAAAAAGTCAGCGCTTGCTACTTCACTGTTATTACTCTAATAGTTAGTAACTGATGTGTCGCCTTGTGTGGGAACATTCCAATAGTGTCGAACATTCTTTAATAGTATATTCAATTTTCTTAAAAATGGCCTGGTTCTTGTTTCAATTTTTTTTGAAACAAGAATCAGACCATTTTTTTAAGTTGAGAATATTTAAGAACAATCAATAATGTTCAAATGAAAGCAGTATTTTTATGTTGATTAAAATTAGATTGTAACAATTCTCTAATTTTCTGTCGTTGCCATGCTTTGTATATATTGTAGTGTATATTCAAGGTTATTGGAGAATGTCATGAAATTTTAAAGTAGCTTATCGTCTTGAATATTTGTAAGTTGTAACTAGCAACAACTAAAAGTCGTCTTGTTTCTATTGTTATTTTTTATCATTGAACATTGATCTCTTATGGTAATCAACTTTTACTCTACTTTTTTCTATATTTCAGATTGCTGCAAAACTACAGTCAGGTCAGGGAGGACCAGATGTTGCACCTCCAGTCCAGCCAGGTATGTTAAGCATACAAAATATGCCGAGCAGTTAGAAACTGTTGACAAATTAGAAGAGTGACTTGGATTGAAGATACTTGTGCAATAACGGTCAACTTAATTATAATTTATTGAAAATGATAGAGTTGCTTGCAATGAGTCGCCGTTTTTAGTAAGCTTTTGTGCAGGAAGTGTTGACAGTGTATTTGGGTTTGCAACATGGTGATATTTTAGAACAGCACTCCTTGCATTGGGCATGTTTAAAGCTTATGAGGACTAATGATTGGCCATCTTTAATGCTACTATATATTATATACTTTTTTAGTAGTATAGTTCAATAGTTCCCATATCTTAAGCATGATGCTTTGTTAAGTAAACACAGATATAATTGCAGACTGTTGTGTTGAATCGTAGAGGTTTACACCCAGGTGTAAGTATTCCAACAAAATTATTAATTTGGAAATTAGTGTGAAAGCATGCAAAACCCACACTGTAGTTACATCTTTTTACAATAGACATGTAAAACTTTGCAATATATTTGACGTTTAGTAGTGAAGAACATTGAAAAATATGTACCATAGTGGATTCAAACCTTTTTTCCCCCAGGGCCCTCTTGCTGGACATTTCATCCCAATCACACAAGGAGAAAAAAATAGTTCCTTTAATAAATGAACATTGAATTTTTGACATGTGCTGAGCATTTGGCTTAGCAAGAATTTTCCTTTTAAAGTCAGATAGATAAACTAATCTCAACATAAATGGAGGAGAAATAACTTGTGAAAATAATAATATATATATACAAATGGAGAGGATTTTGAATAGTGTAACCTTGAGTTAATCAAAATAATGCTATGGGCAAGTTGATTAAAAGGGTTTTGAGGTTACCTACATTTACATATATCATTTATTAATGATTGTGTTCCCCACTTTGACTGAGTAATAATAATGGGCAGAATAATAAGCCATTGACATCTCTAACATATTACTTTGTGAGCTTCTTATTTCAATTCTTTCAGGGTGTCTGCCTTTCAACACTTTCTAAAATATTGTTCTTCTTGATCTTTTGACTGCTCTCTGTTAGGGTTTGCCACAGCAGATCATACACCTGTATTTTGTGTGGTTGGCAGGATCTTCCCTTCTCACTCCCATCCCCTATGCCCTCTTCTGTTGCATCAATGTAGGTCTCCTTGGTCTTTCTCTCTTCCTCCTCCCTGCCAGATTCATGTGTAACCTTGTAAAAATATTAATATTGTATTGTGTTATTGTGCCCATACACACAGGCAAGTATTGTACCAGAATTTAAGACCTCTGTTGTTGTTTTTTTCAACAGATCCAGTGGAGAACACTAGAAAGCATGTAATAGATGATGCAGGTAAAAAATATAATATTAATCATGATTTTAAATTTGGGTGAATGGGGGTATTTATATGTTAAGATTATTGCCAAGAAACCAGTAGTGGGTTTATTTTGAAAAAAGTGGTGATAGAAATGGTTTCTTTAATAAAGGGTTGTTTATTTGAAACAATTTGTTTCAGGCCATTTTAAGGCTCTTTTGCTTTAAGTGATTTGTTCTTTTCCCTCTCACATTTTTTAACCATTTCAATGCTTCAGCCCAGTAGAAATATATTCACTGGCCTCCAGGAATTTTTGTTTTTTTAAACATTGTAAAACTGTAAGCAACTTCAAGCATTCATAATTTTAGGGGTTTGTGTAATGTCAGACACTTGGTTTCTAGTCGTGCAAGGACTCACAAGGTGATTTCTATTTATGCATGTTACAGATGATGCCAGTGGGTAGCATTGTTTATATGTCTCCTTTCTGTGCTAAGAGTATAACAGCATTGTTGATAACACTATTTAACCTTGTTCCTAGCAGGTAATCATACAATTATAACGTAGCTTGGAAATGTTTGTGTATGTTTTGGTATATCTGTGTATCTTGTCACAGAAACAATTGGAAACATGTGGATGAGTTAATGACAACTCCTATGTGTGCTCAAGATACAGCCCAATAAAATATCTCATTCTTCAAAGATAGTTTACCTGGTATCTGCCATTAAAAAATACTTTGTTAATGCTATGTAATGCATTAACAGACTTATTTTTCAATGATTAATATATATATATATATGTGTGTGTGTGTGTGTGTGTGTGTAACATTTGTATACAATAACAAATCTAACACAGACAAGAACTGTGTATTAGATTTATTTAATGGGAATAACCAGTTTAACATTTTCCATACAGAAGGGTTTTTTTTAAACTTCCTAACTGGTTTGATTAAAGGAAAATTATGTTTATCTCTTCTTGAAGCTTGTAGTATTTAAACATTCAATTTTTTGTAGTTTTCTTCCCTTGATTCCCCTAGGGTGTATCTAAAAAAGTTTCTCTCATGTGTTGTTTAAGAGTGGTTTCTAAGTAATGAATATGCCATTGTCAAAGTAAATCCTGCTATTACATATTCATAGCATCCATTTCACCGTAGTTCCTCATCCAGATACTATTTTTGATATGATTTTGAGAATTTGTCTTCCGGCAATATATTTAGCCTCTGGAAAACTTTTTGTTTTTTTAAAAGTACTTTATTTTCCAATGTAAGTGGTAGAAAGCACATAAACTCCATGTCAGGAAGAATGGGAGTGAAAAGCATCAGGAAAAGCCTAAGAAACATTGTCCTGTTGGCATTTTTTCAGGTGCAATAACTCCCAGCATGTGCTCAGAGACAGGGTTTTTGTATTCTGTTTCCTCCGTAGTACACCCTGACAGGATCAAATAAATGTGAAATCTAAGCTCTTGCGTAAACTCTTTTCAATTTTTCACTCTTACCTTTCTCCTGTGCAGCCAAAAAGAAAATAAAAAGGGACATTTTGAAGTGTCACTTGATCTTGTGTTTATGAAAGTTAATTTGATACATATTTTTTTTAATTTATGAAGAAACTAAAAATTGAGTGTAGGGTACTTGGAATTGGTACCATATTTAATTCTTTATCTTTGCCACTCTTACATGGCTATTTTTTTTAGGTTCCTCCAGATCTGTATTCGAACTACTTGTAATATAAGTCACTGTGGAACAACCTTAGTGATTTTTGCAAAAATGTTAATGCAACTTGTCTGCTTGTATAGTTTATTTATATACATACATACATACATACAATTGAAATTTTTATATTTGTAATTTCAGGCTTGGAGAATGGAGAGCCAGCATCGAAGAAACCAAGAGGAGATGGTAAGTGTGATGTGTCATGTTAAGTCAATATTTAGACTTATTTTATTATTATTTTTGTTGTTTCATTTTGTTTTTATTGTTAATAGGTGAAATAGGAAAAGTATTTGTTTATTGAAAATTTAGCTAAATTCTGTAATTTATATATATATATATATATACATATACAGAGAGAGAGAGAGAGAGAGAGAGAGAGAGAGAGAGAGAGAGAGAGAGAGAGAGAGAGAGAGAGAGAGAGTGAGTGAGTGGGTGGGTGAGTGATGTAGTGCCCATGAAAAGCCAGTCTCCATCTTTTAAAGTATTGAGCAAGTCTAAAAATTTCTCATTTAATGAACAAAAAAGACTTTAAAAAGGAATAAAGAGAAGTTNTAATTATTAAAAAATATAAAGATATACAATTATGGAAGAGAAGAGAGAGAAAGAGAGAGAGAGAGAGAGAGAGAGAGAGAGAGAGAGAGAGAGAGAGAGAGAGTGAGTGAGTGGGTGGGTGAGTGATGTAGTGCCCATGAAAAGCCAGTCTCCATCTTTTAAAGTATTGAGCAAGTCTAAAAATTTCTCATTTAATGAACAAAAAAGACTTTAAAAAGGAATAAAGAGAAGTTTACTATTGCACCCAGTTGGTACAGTTGACCTTTAGATTAAAATTTTGAAATCACAATGGGTTAATTTCATGGAAATTGAGATTAATGACAGTGACATGAACTAAGAAGATTTTGTCTTCAAGTTTGTCTTTACCATTGAAAATTACTGTCAGTAAATTAAAATGTTGAAATAAGATTTCATTGCATGGAAGAAAGTTTATGGTCTTATTTGTACTCCACTTCCAAGGTGCAAACTAAGAACATTTGAACCTGGGTGTTACACTCGTGACTGGGTGTTGTTTGCAGATGTGGTAGTGTTTTTAATGAATTAATACCAAAAGACGAGTATATTTTTTATGAGTTTAGTCTAAGGTAGTTTGTTTATGAATACCTGACTGTCTTGTAATCATATTTAATCAGTAACTTTAATTAGGCCCTTGTAATTAGTTTTGATAATAAAATTTGGACTATGGATTGTTATCCTAAGCCTGTTTTAAAGTTTTCAGTGTAACTTTTTGATATGACAGAAGTAAATTTCCTTCATACACTACCCACTTGCACTTTGGCTAATGGGATATTGATCTGGTTGTCTTCTGCTTTTATTTTAATATTAAGTACTAGCTTTGCTTGTGTAAGTTGTGTGCTGATTAGCATATGTAGAAAGCGAAAGGAAAGGTTGTTTTTATAGCTATGCAGATATTTGTAAATATGTAAATGTTTGCAAATTGTTAGTCTTTATCTTTTTATCAAAAATAACACCTATTTTGACATGGCAGGATCGGACCCCAAAACTATTGCTATGCAAGTAGCAGCAAGTCTGGCTCAGAGGTAAGTGGGGACATTTAGTTTGGCAATTCAAAGATTAATTCTAAATATATACTTTTCTGATTTTAATTTTGCTTTGACACATAATTATAACAAGATTGTGACATTCATTTTGTAACTGCAGAAGCCTGTGTAGAACATAAAATTTGCATATATTTTTACATTAGATTTTTTTTACAAGTGTTATAGTCCTGTTTGAAGAGAAATGGTAATTTTTTACAGGTCAGTCAATACAGGAAAATTTACAGTTTAGTAAATTATTTGATAAATCAACATGGAATAACATTTATAATTAATACAAATAAAATATTAAGTATATTACTTTGGACTAGTTGATTGCCATGGTCTAAGACATGCATACAATCAACAGTGTGTAATTTGAAATTGTATTAGCTGTAGTTTTTCCATTTTCTTATTTTCTATGCTAGGAATAGTTTCCATTTTTAGCAAATGTAAAATAAGATGGGATCATTGGGTTTGTTTCCAAAACTGTATCATCTTTTTCTGTCATTTTATTATTATTGTTTTTGGTTTTGATGTCATTTTTCACAGTTCATGGGTACAGATGGTGCCCTTCTTTGTTGTGGTAGTAAGAACTAACTTTGCTATGTGCCCTGAACCTTCGGTTTATAGTACAACTACACAACCACTAAGCCACTACTTTCCATCATCATTTGCTAAGTTATCATCCTTTGATAGTGTCTGGGAGAAAGGACGGGTTAGGGAATGCGTATTTGAAAACTGCTTGAAACCCTATAATAATAACACAGCCAAAGCAAGAAAAAATTGGATGCCCCTAGCAGTACAGCTGCTTCAAAAGTATTTGTAAAGGCTAATTAATTAGAGAAAAATTTCTTTGGACATACTTTTTCTAAGGCACTTCTACTTAGTTTTGCATAATCTGTTTGAAAGCAATCTCAAGTTGACTTTTTCTTGAAATTACATTTAGGGGGGGGAATAGCAGAGTAAGAAAAAACAGTTGGAAAATTTTCTGAGGACTTTTTACGTTTGGCAAAAGGTTGTCTTTACAAAGGATTAGATAATGGTGGAAACTAGCTATTACCTAATATGTGTATTTAGCTTTTCCTTTCTTTTTTTTTGAGTAATCAAATAGTGTTAAGTTCCATACTTGAAATACTTTCTTTTCTTTTTTTAATTGAACATTTTCATAAAATATTTTGATAATAATGATGATAAATTTACTGCACCAGAATCAGAATTTTCCAAAGGCTTGTAGGATATCAATACAAGTTCACCATGCCATCTATTCATAAAAGATGTTTTTCATTTTAGAGCTGGACTTGGATCTATGGTTGTTGAAGATATAAAAGTGCCTAATAGATTTGTTGGATTGAGTAAGTATCACGATGGTATTTTATAAGGACCTTGATAATTGATGTGAATATCAAAAAACTAGAAGTGACTGTTGCAAGTTGTTTTTTTGTTGTTGTGTTTTTTGTCAGAAGCAGTTGTTTGTCCTTTAATAACACAAACATTCCACTTGTACATTATTTTCTAATTGTTTTTATTTATTTATTTTTATTTGTTTTTTTTGTTTTTTTTTGTTTTTTTTGAAATTTAATTTTCAATGAAGCCCCAGGGTTATTTTTTTGATTCTTAAGAAAAGCTTGATTTGTCAGTGCTTATTTGAATATAACATGACTATAGTTTTTATATCAAAATCTTTCAGTCAGTATTATGCTAGCAGATTTAGTGATCAGGTAACTTTCATGGTGTATTTATCATTTCGAATTGTGACACCACACAAATATATTGGTCAAAGGGGATTTATTTTTACCAGGGTTGATCATGATTTGTTCACTACTGCTTTTGTGTAGCTGGCATATTGCTTGAAAAACCTAAAAAATATCTGAGCTTTTTTTGGTGTGGTTTTTTTCCAATTTCTAATTTTTTGTAATTAAGAATTCCCATGATTGGGTAAGACATTTACTTTCCTTTACTTTCCATTCTTATCTTGGTGTACATATTCTTTTGTTATTATTATTATTATTATTATTATTATTTATTTTTTATTATTGTTAGTAGTATTTTATTATTATTACTATATTCATTTTCATGTTTTTTCTGTGGTTATTATTTCATCTGACCCACTTATACCCATAAAAGAATTGTGTTAAGCTTGACAGCAATTAGTCTGTGCATAGTGCGTAGTATTCTTGGAGCCCATACAAATGTTTACTGGCTAACTGCATCATATATGCAGTTTAGTTTGTAAAATACTTGCTGTTACCTTATTTCACAATATCAACCAATGACATTGTAGAACATATGTCACTACCTATTTGACACAAAAAGATTTCATTTTCAACCTAAATGATCAGTTATTCTATTTGCCCTTGATGATCAGTTATTCTATTTGCCTAGCCATAAAAATTTTGTAGAAAAAGGAGGGAAAAGAAAACATACCTTTGTTCCTAGTATTAATAATTAGTACACAAGTTCATCTGTATGTAGCTAAAGCTTGTACCTTACCTTAGCTTTAATGATAACAATAAGCCTTTAAATTTGAGTAATTGAGAAGCCAGTTAATCTCAGGGCTTCCATCCATACTTATTATTCAGCTGGCTATTTTAGAGTAGGGGTATATTGAACATTATCAAAGCATACAAAAGCATAAGAAGAGTATAACCCATGCACTTTGGAATAACTCTTCAAATTTTATTGTAGTTAGTTTTGATTTTAGAGTGAGTTGTGGGTGGTATAAGAAAATTACCAAACATTGTCAGTGCAATATCTGTATTAAGATTATTTAGATTGAAACAGATCAAAGTTTTGCAACACACTTGCCTTTTTTAAGATCAGTAAGAAATATTGACACAGTTTGACTATTGTTAGATACTATAGCTTATTAGTTTATGCCTTGCAATTAGGAGATTATAAGATTGTTTCAGAGTTAAACTTAGTAGATAAAGGAAAAAAGAAGTACTTGGGATCAAAGATGTTATTAATCAAAAAGTTTTCCCTCTTTAATCAAAGTCCATCAAAAGAACATTGCCTGAGCCCAAGTTACAGGAAACAAAATGTTGTAGTTTAAAGAACCCCAATCATAATAAGACTACACCTCAAGGTCAAGGAATTTTGACAGCAAAACAATCATGAGTTTGTGTTTTAAGTATGATTTGTCTTTTTGAGTGGAAAGCCAACTGTAGATAATCATACAAAGGATCAAATTTTTTATTATTTTGCTTTATTATTGATTTATTAGTAAAAATTGTTGAATTAAAGTAGAATTTTTTATGAGCTTGTTGGTTTAAGACTTTCAAGGATTAAAATCTACTTGTATAACCAGCATTTGTGCAACAATTAAAAACATTTTTATTCTATCTTGTTTTAAAAATGGTTTTCATTTATCCTTCATACTTTATTTCATTATTTTTAAAGTCCCATTTTGCATATGCATTTAAAAAAATAAAGAATAAAAAGGGTGGTTTTCATGTAAGAAACCATGCAGAAAAGGCTCAAAATTATAGATATAAATTCTGAAATAAAACACCATGTTCTTAGGAATGGAAATATTACTATTTGTTTCTAATAGCATTAATGTACTGAAAAATAAAGAATAGATATATAGTTGCTACCAACAATCACAACCTTGACAGGTTTTTCTCATCCTTTGTGGCACAGACAGTGCTATACAAAATCTCCAATTTCAAAAAAAAACAAGCCATTTTTGCCCTTCATTTTAATATTCAGGGAATGCTTTTAGAAAGCTTGAAGGAATTGGTTCTGGTTGGTACTCCATTTCAATCATGTGAACTTTAAGTTTTTGCTCTCCATTATATTTCATAAATTATTGAACAAACATTGATAAATTACTTGGAATATGTACCTATGGTGTCACTAGTTTGTTAGCTTTATTTAAAATCTTAATTTGGATTATCACTGAAATTATCCCTGATACTGGCTAACAGAGATAGGAACGAAGTACTGAAAAAAGCTTACAGAAAACCAGATGAAATGGTTTCTGTGATAAAGAGGAGGTCCCTTTGTTCATTACACTGAAATATTTTGTAAAAATTTGTGGTACTTACATTGCTATATGGTGATGAAGTAGCAAAAAAGAATTCTGTGATATTGGTAACATAATGTCCAGTTTGTACTATTTTCACAAAGGATGTAGATCAAATGGTCTTTATTGTGGATTGTGGGTAAAGTATATGACCATGTAGGTGTTTTTGTAAGAAAAGTTCTGAAAATGCCTGCAATTGAAATCTCGTGAATTGACCAAAATTGGGAAATGTACATTATTTCAATGATCAGTCAAATAAGCAGAAAGGACAGACCAAGGTAAATCTATTTCATTTTGCTGCTGCTTTTTACAAAGCCAGTGAATGTTTTGTGGAAAATTGCACTATTGGAAGAACAAAAGATAAAGCATGCATGCAAGAAATAATTTGTTGTTTCTGGTAACATGGCTAAAAATATTGGGTAGGTTGGTTGGGATTTTTTTAATGGCCATGGCCGAACCCCTAACCTCCCAAGAAATAAATGAATAAATTTTTATCAATGTCTGATATGCATATCACGTACAATTGAATGAAAATTATTCAATGCAATGAAATGTGCACACACCAGATTGTAAATAATTTGGCAAACTGAACAAAATGGAAGCACCATTCCTGCAAGATGGTCTTGTTCAAAACCATTGCCTATTTCAAGTAATACTTGTCATCAGCTTCCAAAACTGATTTAAACTATTAAATACAGACATTGAACTATTATTTACTTACCATATGTTGGTTCCAGGTAGTCCAAGGGTTTTGCCAAACACAAGAGAAAAAAAATGACCAGTGCACAATGTTTCATCACAGTAACACAAACTGAAATGGTGTGATTTTCAGTTAGATTTTTTTGTACTTCCAGGGCACATTTGAGCTGTTGTTAGACTGGAAAAAAATTCTTGCACACATTGTGTGTCTTCCCAGTTTTTTCCAGTCAATGTCACAAATGTGCAGTGATTAAATTCATCACATACAGAACTGAACCGAAGGTATGGTGCAGAAACGGTCTTGTGCCATGATTTATTCATTTGAATGTTACTGCTGATACAATCATGGAAAGTATTTACATTTTGCACACACACAATTTTAACTCCAACATTGCATGGGCTTACAACAATGAGTTGATGAGACTTCATTTTTGTGAGAGAGTGCCCCTGCCCCAATTGGACACGTGATAAACAAGTGCTCCTTTTACACCATCATATCTCTTAAACCCCCCACGTCAAAAGACGTTTTATTACATGCTCACATAAAAAATGATTCTTACTCTACAACTTTAATTGTCTTTGAAAAGTTTTAAGGCTATGATTTCTTCAGTCACTTATAGCAAAGTTAAGTGGGATTGCTGTCACACTGTTTAGCACCATTTTGACACAAATTTCCATGTTTTCATGACTATCATGAAATAATTATTTATTTTGTCCATCATCAAATGTCATTTTTAAACATTTTAGACCAATTGCGAGTCAAGTAAATTGCAAAAGCACTGCAAGCAGGTTTTGTATCATTAGGGTGTAATAGGAAACTGTACGAGCCCAATGTTACAGTTTTGAAATGTTGTATGCCTTTTATTTTGTTTGCAAAGGATTTACCTTTGGCATTAATTAGAAAAGCTAAGACTCAAAAACAGTTTAGAAGTGAAACAACTTCTTTGCAAGTTACTTCTTATAATATTTCATAATGCAGAATGTGTCCAACTCAAAGACCATTTATTAATAAAAATGACCCTTTTAATTGAATGATTTGAAAGTTTACATAACTGGGCAATTTACCATCTGACCTTTTTTAAGTTTCATTTTTATGTGCATTTAGTGTGCTTCATATTTGGTTGTTGTACAGAGGTCTTTCTTTATCCTGTAAGTAAGCTTTTGGTCTAACAACATTTTTAGGTGTTTCGATTGCACCCTGGCAATGTGTTTTTGTGTCTCAGTCAGCTGAGTTAACTTTTGCATTTCAAAAAGTGTTTCTTCATATTCCAAAGTGGCTTTTCATTTGCAATAATTTCATGCACTGTTGTACACTTGTTTTAATCTTCAAACTTCAGCAAAACCTCAAAAGCTTTGCTGTGTGTGTATATATATATTTATTTATATATTTGATTGTTGAAATCTGTATTTCCAGTGTTAATGAATGTTGTATTTTGATGGTCCGACAGAAAGATTGGATTATTTAATGCTTTATGAAATGCATTTCAGCAGACTAGATTTGTCTCTTTCACTTTTCATTGTGTTGTCCTTAATTAACAACTAATAAATGCTTTAATTAGTTGTCAGCTTTCTTCAAGCAATTAAGCATGCTAGTTTTGATCTTGAATTCACCTGCTTTTCACCATCCTTCACACAGAGTGAATAGAGGGTTTTTTTGAGGGGTTGGTTGGGGGTGTAATACATTTTGTTTTGTTGCACTGATTTGTGAAAACAAGGTAAAAGGATGCAATTGAAACCAATAAATTTAAAAATATTAATTTTTAAAGCATTTAATTTTTTTGTAAATATTAAAACTACTACATTACAATTTGATTTGAATAGTAATTTTGATTGTTGGTCATCCAGCTTAGTTCTTGCTTTTGTGATGGTGTTATTTGGCAGTCAATTTGGATTTAATAACTGTGGATCCCTGGGGATGGTTGGGTTATACACCCAGATATTGTTATTTTTGGCAATTTTATTGTCATATTGCAGTAATGTCTTGGATGCAGGTAGTGGTCTGCATAAAGCAGCTCCCAAAATAGACCACTTCTAAAGTTAGTAGTTAATACTTCAAGAACTAAAATGGACATAATACAGTCTTGATGCATGCCTACATTAAAATAAAATTTTTCATCAATTGTGCAATTCACAATGACCACACTCTTGCTTTTACTGTTTTGATCAGCTATTTATTAATAGAAAATTTCTCAAAGCCAAATTTTAAACTTCTGTCAGATGGCTTTTCCAGGTCAACAAAGGGAATTTAAAGATTCTTACCCCCACCCACCC
>RDPX01000056.1:255592-270443 GCA_003991215.1 Morbakka virulenta
GAAAGTGACAATTGTCAAATGTTGTAGCTGTTCTGACTAATATGTCTATTAATTTCATGTTTATGTGACTGAATTGAGCTAGCCACACATTGTCCTTAGAGCTGCATACGTAAATTGTGTGACATGTATATGCCATATTCATATACAATTATAACATGTAATCTCTTTTTGAGCAATGACTATTTTGTGCAATATGTTTACATGTAACCTCAGTCAAATAGGCCTACAAGCATTATTAGTAAAAAAAATCTGTTGTTCTGAAGCAAACATAAAAGTAGTAGGTAGACCGGCGGGCGTCTGGTGCTCTTCACAACAGAAAATAATGTGTTGTACAGCATGGGTCAAAATTGACCCCTCGGTATTTCTAGGTAGTGATTTTCTGTGGTAGTTCTAGTGTTAAGACATCTTTGGGGTATAATTATAAAGTTAAGAGGTGTAGAAGGAGAGATAAGTTTTCTCTATACAGTCAAACATTTCATTACCAATTTTCTCAGTTGCCCACCTTTTTTTGCCACCTATACACCATACCCTTCTCAGCATCTTTACTTGAGATCTTTTTATCATCTCCACTGAGCTTTCCTCCCATCCACACACCCTATCAACAAAGTTCACTTTAAGACAGGGATTTTGAATACAATTGCCACCCCTATTTGTTAGCTATTAATGGTTTGAAAAACCTACTGCAATAAGGAAAAGCACTTGCATTTTTTCAGAATTAAACCAGCTATGTGAAAAATAAAACTTGCATCTCAAAATTTGCCCACAAAAGCAAACAAATATTAATAGATACTCATGTTTGGTATGTAAACAAACAGAATAGTACATTCAGTGTAGACAGGTTCTTCTCACCATCTCACCGGACTCCAGAGTAGGTGGGTGCCTGTCAGCGAGGAAGCGTCAGGGATGACCATCTGCCACGGTAGAGGTAGAGCTCAGTCATGTTGACCTCTTGCCAGGTGGTGCACTTCTCTGCAAGGTATTCAGACAGGTACTGGTGCCAGCGTTTTTCGTGGCCTGCCAATTGGTCTAGTGCCTTTAACTGCATAATTCAAGGCTAGAGACAAGTGGTGGTCTGAGGGTCTCCTCCTGATATGTCCGTACCTTTGTATTTGAGTGTTCTTGATTTTCACATCAATAGGCAATATGTAGACAGGTAAAGAATGAAAATGACTGGTTGTTATTGATGAAAATTCAAAGTTATAACTTAATTAAGTGATGTTGTTGTAAAAAGAAAACAACCAGGAAAGATTAACTTTAGAGCAGCTTACCATGATTAAGTTTCTGTTTCTGTATTTTGTCACTGATTATATTGGCATATTTTTATTAAATATTAATTGTAATTTTGTAGTTGATAAATAGATGGTTTATTAGTTGAGTGATATTACCTGTTACAAAACACGTTTTATTAGCAGAATATACATACCGTAATACAATGCTTTACTTGTAGTATTTTTAAGAGGTCGAGAATGTTAGGTGATACCATTGTCACCAGAAAAAGAAATAAGCTGTACAGTAACCTTGCTTGTAGATTTAATAGTTCATAAGTTGTTAGTTGGTTAAATTAGTGAATAATTCAGAATTTTCTCAAAGTGTTTATTAATCTTCTGAAACAAAACATCATAAGACCAGGCAAACCTCATAGGACTAGCAAACTTGAAAAAATAATTTAATCCTTTTAATTTGTACTGTATTCATATGTTGGAGTTCAAACTGCCCTTCTCTGTCCATAAACAAAGTGGTGGTTTACTAGACCAGTGCTTCTCCAGATGTGATAAAGTATAACATTAAACAGTTAGAACAAAATAGTTTTTTTTTTCACTGGACTACAATATTAGGTTGGAATATTTTTCATCCTGAGATTTTTGTTTGCCCTTATATTCTTATGAAGTCATAATTTGTTATACTATTATTGAAAAAAAATTGAATCCCCAGTAGCACTGCATTTTGTAGAATTATAGTCACAGTATTGTTGTGTAGTACAAGTATGTTTTATAAATCTGTGCATTTTTGTACTTAAGCGGGTTAAGAAATTTGTTTTTTGTGTCTGCCTGACCAATCATGTTTTTTTGAATGGACTTGTTATATTTCATTTATCAGGTTACTTTGTAATGTTGAAGGTCAAGATTTAGGGGAAATACTGCATTTTTTGGTAAAGGTTTTGTTAACTTAAGATTCAAAAATTTAATTTTTTTAATTTCAACTTAAACTGTAATTTTAGATTTTTTAAATATATTTGATTCAGATTAAGTTGATTTCTTTTTCACCATAAAATGCAGTTGCTTTTAAAATTGCAGTTTCATGGCGGTTGGTAGCAAAGAAAAAACACATGTAAGATTTCAGTTTATTTAAAATTTTACTAGACCTCTTGTCTAGTATAGTTAACACGTGAATCTCTGTTTTCTCCACCTAGTTATAGGAAGAGGTGGTGAAATGATAAATAAACTACAGTCAGAGACAGGAGCACGAATTCAAGTTGCACCAGGTAAGCTGCCCTTGAGGTTGCTTTCCACTGGTGCATATTAGGACAGAAAAAATACTAGTACTAAATACTAATAATTTTTGGTTTGTGTAGTTGTAATTGTTGTTGTTGGGGGCCTTCATGAAGTAGGATTACAAATGGTGGAATTAAAATGCATATTATTTAGAAAGCACGTTTTTAAACAATGGTGATTGCATGGAATTTTGATTTACCATTTGGTTAGTTTTTTTAGCAAGATTAGGAAAAGCTTGTAACATTAAATCCATCATTTGCACAGGAAGTTTCTGTTTGTATAACCAAAGTTTTGTTTTGATCATGAAACCCAATTGTGTTTTTGTTACCTGACATTATTGTAATCTATTTTCATGGATACATTTTCANAATACTAATAATTTTTGGTTTGTGTAGTTGTAATTGTTGTTGTTGGGGGCCTTCATGAAGTAGGATTACAAATGGTGGAATTAAATGCATATTATTTAGAAAGCACATTTTTAAACAATGGTGATTGCATGGAATTTTGATTTACCATTTGGTTAGTTTTTTTAGCAAGATTAGGAAAAGCTTGTAACATTAAATCCATCATTTGCACAGGAAGTTTCTGTTTGTATAACCAAAGTTTTGTTTTGATCATGAAACCCAATTGTGTTTTTGTTACCTGACATTATTGTAATCTATTTTCATGGATACATTTTCATATAAATAAAGTATATGACACTTAAAAAATATCATTTACAATGATTGGGCATTGTTTAAAGATAGCAGTGTTTACATATTAACTACTAAGTTATGACCATTGCTTTTTCTAATAGTATATGCAGCCCAATACTCTTTGTTTGCATGACAGAGTCTTGGCAGAAAATGAATAAAAAGTACTCTTTAGGTCAACAAATTTTAAAAGGGGTTAAACATATTGTTTTTCATTATTATATGTGTATAAAGACTTTGGGCTTTGTAGTGTGGCTCATAATCTTATAATTTTTTAATTTGTAACCGAGACAGGATGTGGATTAATCACTTTATAAACTGTTCCCAAAAATATTGTATGGTTTATGAATACCTTCTAAAATTTCCAGAAGAGCCTTGCATATAATCTTATAATGAAAATGAATTAAATAGTGTAAGTCTGTGAAATACATAAACTTGGTAGGTGCTCATTTGTTTCACTTTTAGGGTTATTGATGCTCTGTGTGGGTTATTGTCAAATCTGCACAGTGCCTCCACAACTTGCATAGGAAGTATTTTGAATTGTGAAAGATACCACTGAAAAAGTTGTTGATATTTTGATTTTTTTTGTCTTATTTTTTTTCTCTAGGATTTGGGACAATTTTAGTCTAAAAATTACTGATGCCATCTTTTCTTTTCTTTTTTTTTTTGCTTTCACTTTTCACTGGGGATAGAATAAGTGGTTTTCCTGGAATAGGTGACCTGTTTTTGGCATACACTATTTGTCAAGGCCTTTCCTTACCCCCTTTCCAATGCACAATTATGCCATAATTTAAGCACTATATTGCTAAAGGTTAAAAGGCATTTGTCTAAAAGCATGTTTAGTATAGATTGTTATAAGGGCCAAAATATGTTAAAAGCTTACCTTAAAATTTTGCAGAATTGAGATTATTAATATAACAAAAATTAGGTTGTGTTTTGTGTCCTTTAACTCAGTTATTGGTTGCTAAATAGTGTTTCCAAACCAATATCCCTTGTGGAAGTCAATTAAAATTTATTAACATGAACCTGGTCAGAAGAGTAATTATTGAACAGAATGGCTGCTGAGCTTTTATTAAGTAGATGTGGTCTGGTTGAGGAGAAGGCAGACAGATGGGAATTCCTTTAGCGAACAAAAGTCATCTGCAGAACATAGGCATTGACACAAACAGTTATTATACCAAAATATTGATATAATGTTGGTATATATTTTTTGCAAGGCTATTTATGTGTGTGTTGCAAAGTAACAGTTTTGGACCATTGCTGGTCATTAGTAATGCATGACGAAATGTTGAGCCATTTAGCACCATGTTACTGGTTATAAAAATGGATCATGGTAGTAATAATAATAATATAATATAATATCATATCATAATAATTGATAGGTACATTATACAAGATATAATCATCAGTTTAAAGGCACATATAGGGCCCCAGTTTTATCAAATATCTTTAGTCAATATTACTGTTGCAGGAAGTAATATTTTGCTGGGGCTTTTAGGCATTCCATCTTTTTACTGTAATACATACAACTGTGATTAATCCTTGGTGAAGCTTGGTGAATAAAGATCTAGGGTACCATGGTAAACTTGATAAATATTGGATATAAGTAAATCATAAAAAAGTGCTACTGTTACAAAATATTGAAAACAGAAGGCTGTTGGTGTGATGTTAAAGGACCTACTAGCTTGTGACCCATTTGCATATTGCCATGTGATGTAAGATGTAGAAAAGCACAAGGCCCATTTGATTGTTGTTTTGGCTACATTATTAAGGCTTGGTTAAACTAAATCAGAGCCAGGGTTGTTCATTTTTTTGGTCTAAATGATTTCAACTTCAGAACTCTTGCGCTAATTTGATTTTGTAACAAAGGGTGCCGTGATTAAAGAAACAGTTTAGCTTTGGCTTTCTTTGCTGTAAGGACCTTTATGGTCAAATAGATTTATCAGGAAGAAGAGGGTAGAAAGAGATTGCCTGGACCCAGAGGAAGAGGAAGGATTAAACAAAGCATTAGAGTAGTGATTGAGATACAATGGAAGGAAAGTGTGCAATGAATGAAAAGAAAGATAAGGTTGAGAGCAAAGAAAAAGAAAAGGGTTTGGTTAAGAAGTTATGTTTTCAAAGTGGTGATTAAATATTTTAAGTAAAATTTAAATGTAATTTGATTTAAATGTAATATGCCATGAAACAGAACAATATTACGGTGTTGCTGGAAATAACAATGTAAGCATAATTATTTTGTTTTTATTTTGTGTCCTTGATTGGCTGGGGGGTTAAAAAGTCATTTGCATGTTACCTTTAATAAAATGCAACCAGTAATTACTGCTTTACCCCAGCCTTGGTTTTTGTGACTGGCCTAAGTTACTGTATCACTTAGATTTTTTAGTGATATCAGTTCACCATCATTTATAAAAGAGTCTGGCCATGATATCACCCCATTCTTGTCAGTTTTTGTAACAGCCTAAACTGATTTTAAATTTTTATTTTCCCCAATGGTCCATGATTAGACCAGTGGGTATAGCCAAACTTCATTTTCTTCTTGTGTCACTAAAACAAATAAAAAATAAAATGTATAAGTGGTCCAGATAGGTAGTTTTTTAATAGTGGTTGTGTTCTGAAAAGTATTTGAGATGGAAAGATGTGCACAAGATTACACCAGTGTTGTTTATTATTTGTTTTGGGGTCATTGATATCCAATAAATTTTGTATTTACATTTGAAACCAAATTGTTTGTTGGATAAGAGGCAGAATTAAAAAAGAACCTGATAACACAATGCTGAATGATGAGGTTCTAATAACAATTGCCTGACCTACCTCTTTGTGCCTTGTAAAGGAATAATCCTTGTCTTATGGTACCACTAAAATAATGTATGGTAAGGCAATTATACGACTGATTTTGTTTCAATATTTAAGAATGTAACAGTGTTGCTCTAAGGTTAAAAGTGAGCTTTCTTTTCAATTGTTAAGAGTATTAAAAAAGTAATTTATTTATGTGTATTTTTTGACTTGTTGAAAGAAATTTCACTTGTTAACACCTGCATTCTTGCTTATGATATCATAGTAGTGTTGCAGATCATTGTTGATCATTCTCCCATATTTATATTGGGATGCTGGTTGTTATTTTAAGCCCCAGCATGTTTTTGAAATTTTCTTGGATTTGGGAGTTTGCTGAAAAGCTTTTTGACTCTATACTCTTTTGTGTAGCATTTAAATGCATATAATTTTAGCATCTAGTATTTGGTTTGGGGCACTGCACAGTTGGTTTTTCTGTAATTTAAATCTTTTATGAATATAGGGCTTACCATCCATTGTAGTTTTTTCACAAGTGGTGTCACAACTCCATAGTTATTTTTTGTAATCTGTTTAATTTGTTAATTTAGTCGATGGTTTCAAAGAAGACTTTAACAATGGTTAGTACACACCCAGTCATATTCACACTTGTTTTACATTGAGTGTACAATAGAGCAAATGGTGGCTACTTACGAAAGATTTTGTGAGGCCATTGAAAGATTTCATCTGGGGTAAGACCTTTGAAAGATAAAAAATCCAGAAAGGTACAATATACAGTCTGTCTTTATTATCATGGAAATTTGGAAATTGCAAGTGGAAACAACATCTTCAAATAAAGCCAGTATGGATTTCATAGCAACGGTTCACATTGTCTTTGTGATGTGGTACACACTTCTTAATGATGCTTTTGTGAATTCTGATTATCTGTTCTAATTTCTAAATAAGGGCTTGTTATATTGAATACCATTTTGATGTGCTGTTTAAAATGTAGATAACTAAAAAAAATTGGCACAGATTTGTTGCTCATTTATTGTGTTTGGATAGAATAATGCCATTTCAAAGGCATTAGTATTCAGGATAGAATAGGTATGTTGTTTAATACTTGTTTGAACATGGTTTTTTAATTAATTGTGAGATTTAAATTTTATTACTTAAAAAACTATAAAACTGTTGAGAAAAGCACATTTTATATATATGGGTTCAAGCATTGCCAGGCTGTCACAATCAGGTTTCCACTGACAAGTTAAAAAGTACAAAAGTTTTTGAGTTGTGGGTGAAGATAAACGTTGATGCAACGATAACTGTAGTTGACTCATCAATCCCCCACAAGACTGAACAAAAATGCTTAGTTGATATTAATGGGTTTTGATGTGAAATTCAAATGATGAGCCATGTTTTTAATTGGTATTAAAGGTCAGGTCTTGCTGTCACTAGTCAACTGGTTTTACTTTCCGTATTATTCTTACATTAATGTACAAGTTATTTTCTGATAAAATGTTGTGGTTCTGACGACTGGAAAAAACAAAAACAAAACAGTACTGTGTTTTTACAAGTACAAAAGAATACAAAGCTTAAAAGCAATTTTTTCATCCATTATCTTGGTCGGTCGGTCAGTCATAAAAAAACAGGGTTTCCTGAACTCAGTATTTCAATAAAATAAATGTTAAAGAAGCGAACCACAAACTTGTCATGTTTTTAAGATATAGAGATTTTACATAGAAGCACAAAGTGAGACAGAGACCTATGATGTAAATTGTTTGGCAAATCAGAATAATTTACCCTCAAAGAAAACCATTGTTTTTTAACGTGTAATCAACCTGGAACATGGAATGTTGTATTCTATGAAGAGAAAGAAGCTTTGTACGTTTTCTTGAATTTTTCTTGTTCTTTTTGTTTCTGGAAAAATGTTTTGGAGAATATATTTTCATAACCCATTATATGCCTATTGTTTACACCTTAGACATATCAGTATGTCTGGATATGAATACTTCAAGTACAAGAAAATTATCCCCTGTCATTACATTGTGATATTCAAATAGTTGTTTCCCAGAAAACTAGTGTGGTTCTTCTCTGGTTAATAAATGATCATTATCTAACAGACTCATGATTTATTTTGGCAAAATGCTACCAAAAAAATAGTGTAAAATTGAAAAAAGTCAGTAGTTATTGTTCAGTTTTTATAATTCTGCAAGCTTTCAATACAAATTTTATCTTTGCTTTTTGTTTTCTGATTTGACCAATATATATATTTCCTAGTAAAGCACAAGTCTATTATTAAGTTATGATCCAGCAGGTCATTTGGGAATTGTTGTGTCCAAAGTAATTTTGAAAAAAAGCTAATAAAAATCGAAAATAGAGCTTGTTTTCACATCACAAACTTCCACAAGTAATAAATCTGGAACATTCTTTCCTTTTTTTATGTCAGTATAAAATTATTTGATTTTGTTATGCTTTTATATAATTATACCCAGACATAGTGATATGTCACAGTTCATTATTCCATATTTTTAATTTAAAAAAATTGAGTTATTGCATATTTGTTGTGTTCTTTAATTTGGGTTGTAAATATAAATTATAAATATAATTTATATTTATTATTCTGTCAATTATGAATATATGATACATATTGTTATTATTATTGTATACTATGTTTGTTACCATTGTGTTAAAGGGACACAAAGGGGTTCGTTCAGATCTAAGTCATCAGAGCTTCGAGTCGACTATAAATTTAATATTTTTACTTCCATCGCTACCCCTGTCCCCTATCTCAGTTGAAGTCTTACCGCAAATAAACTATTATTTGGGTGGTTTTTGCAAAAATGTTTTTCGTAAAATTTCTTCTTTTCATTTGGAACGTGTTGGAAATTGTCAGTTGAGTATATCAAATTACACTCATTGTGCTTCGAATTTCTGATTGCCCATGCAATGCGTATACCGGATGTATTAAGGGTTCTTGTTTCAAACGTTTTTGAGTTAAATGTACTTTCTTTGACTTTTTGAAATACCCGATATGTTATGTCAAGGAGCTAATACTGGCTGACATGTTACAAAAATAATTTATATAGAGGAGGGTTTGGGGTCTGTGCCCAGTGCTTTTTTTGTTTTTTTGTTTTTTTTGTCATATCCTGTTGATCTTCTGAGGAGCAATTTGCCATTGGCACATGGGCAGTAAAATGAACTCTCTAAATTCTTTAGCTTATTATTAAGAATGTTCTAAGGCACGTCACACTATGGTCAGCTAAAGGCATACAAATTTGCAAGCATTTATTTTTTTAAATAGGCTGAGTAATTTTGACTGTTATGGCATTCGGTATGAAGTTGTCACATCGCAGTTAACACTGATTAAGTTAGATTTTGTGTGAAAAACATTGGCTGGAATATGGTGAACGAACTGTTTTTGAAGTGTAAAATACATGTAGAAACCATTTTTGAACCGCGCAATGTTAATTTCATTTTGAATTGTTACTTTCTTAAGGAGGGGTATGTAGATGCTAAGGAAATTTTTTATCTCATGATCAAGCCTGGCAATCGAATAATCTTCACAGTTATATTCAAAGAACTTTAGACCATGTATTTAGACCGAAAGTAAGTGTGGAGTCTCAGTGCGTATGATAAGTACAGTACAGGGTGACCCCCCAAATTCATCTAGAACCCATTATGCATTTTGTTACAGCCATAAAGTTTCATTTAAATTAGTTGCTTTGCATCAAGGTCATATTCTGGCTGATATATGCTTTCCTACGTTATTAAGGGCAACTTTGCAGACTTAACGCAAAATCACACGAATACATTTTCTCTTTTGAGATTTCTCTGATCTTTGCTGTATTTTCTGTCTTTAGATCACGAATTGTTTGAGGTTTGTTCTGGTACACAAGTGCCCAAGCAATCATTATGTTTGCTATTTGCATTCCCTTGCTGCAAAATTATTCACACATTGTTTTGCGTTTTTCCATGTCTGTATCCATACATTTTTTGCATAATTTTTTGCAGATCATGTAAGGATTCAAATAAAGTTATGATATAAGAAAACAGGGCAAAAGTTCTCGAGAGATCTGAAATACGTGACTTCGTGCAGTTGAACCTCTAGTATTGCTTTGTTATTAAATAGAGCTGTGCATGTGAACATCATGTTAACTACCAGTAACAATAGTAATTTCTCTTATTTTATTATTTTTTTAATTGACAAACAAACGACACGTTGCAGGCTATTTAAGTTTACACAATAGCTGATCATTTATTTTAGTAATTCGTTAGTTGCCAACTCTTGTTAATGAATTCGGTTTATCATAGTTTGCCTTCAGTATTAAAATTGTTTTCTATGTACAATTTTATGTAGCTAAACTTTCATATTTTTTTCTCCCAAGATCCAACTTCAGGTTCTCTGCAACAGGATAGGAATGTCACTGTAACTGGTACCCCACAAGCAGTTGAGTAAGTAAAGATAAATGCACTTTTAAGATATCTGTAGTTAACTTCCATTATATTCCTTTCTTTTTTATTTGGTCTTAATAGTAGGATGTCTAACAGTTGCTTGGAAAATTTATATGACTTATTTTTTGGAATTTATATGTGGTATTCACTTGTGCCCAAAACAGGCAAGTGTTGATTTTTAGAAGTGATTATACAAACTGCAGATTCAAACTTGGTCATGAGCAATTTTGAATTAAGCATCTTGTATTAAAATCACATCTATGAAAGTCTTGCAATATCAACACACATCTTCTTTAAAGTTGGCAAAAATAGGCACATTATTACATTGTCAGAATTTTCTGGTGTGTATAGATCAGTTTTTTTTAAATAAAAGGTTTTTAGGGTAATAACACGATTTAAGTAATTTTTTGAATGTTTACCTTGTTCTGTCAAGTCACGTACGACTCGTACAGATGATTGTCAGTTTGCATTTTTCTTGAAGCAGTACCATAGTTCTTAAGTTGTTGAGACTCATTTCTGTCACCCTCTTCATCCCATTCCATCCCATCCCATCCATCCATCCATCCAGCAAAATTTACTTTTAAATTTTGTCAGTTGTTCTTTTAATATGCCAAAAATACCTAAGCTTCTGCTTGGTAATCAATGCTTCCAGTGGATATGGTGGTTTCACTTGCTCAAGCACCGCATTTCTGAATTTTTAGTGAATGTGTATTTATAATTACAAATGAATTCTTTTAAGTATACTATGGTAGAGGCCTTTCACAAGATGGCATGGAACTCCGCTTACACGAGCTTTTAATTTCTCTTATTTGGATGGCCATGGTTAAGAATAAGTATAGAAACTTACCTGTAAGGCTAGATAGTCTAACATCAACAATGATTCTCGGTCAATTAAGAGGGGAAGCCCTCCAGTGGAGAGGCCCAGGATAGTTACTCGTACGTCTTGGTGACCATGATTGTAATGCGTTCCTTCTATTCATTTATTTCTGCTTCCTTTTGTTCGGGTATTTAGTCCATTGAATTCTGTGAAATGCAACATGACTCTTAGTATAAGCTTGTTGGCGATGTTATATAAGATTTTAATGGTACCCGAGTGTGTAGGTGCAGGTACAAGCTTTAATCTCAAACGGTACCATATTGTAACTTGTATTTTTAATTATGTGGTAATATTTTTCCATTTCAGCTGTGTGGTACCTTGAGGAAATAGTACATAAAATTGCCAATAGCGTGCATTGAATATTAGTTACATTAGTGTTGTTGGTTTTATTCGCCATTTCACGAAATGTAACACGAATAGAGTATTTAAAAAGTTAGATGTTGTTATTTTGCAGAAATTTGAGTTGTGTTTTGTTACAAGGGTACAGTCCACTTCGCTTAACTTGTGGACATTGGTAGCTGTTTATTTACAATTTAGAATCGGGAAGTTGGTATTTGGTAATGTTTTTGTTGACTAGTAAGAATGAAAGTTACTTTTTTATTATTTAAATATTATATATATATATATATATATATAAGGTAAAACACGAAAAATAAGAACTATGGTTGCAACTAATAGTTTCACGATTAGTTGCAATCATATTTCTTATTTTTTTGTGTTTTACCTTACGTATATTGCTCTGCTATATGCATTGAGCACTTTATTATACGATTACACACACAGATATATATATATATATATTACGAGACACGACAGAAAAAGAGCCAGAAAAACCTGTTTCATTTGGTTTCTAAAAATGGGAGTGTATAAGCAGTTTTGGTACTAGCATGATTTTTAAAGAGTTCTGTAACTGTAAGCCTGTGACGAATGAAAGTTTGTCTTACACTGCTATTTTTACTAGACATTGTGCATTAATACCTTGTCCATCGAATGTCTTTTTAATCGTAAAGTTATGGGATGGAAAATAATTATCGAATATAGAATTGAAATGAAATTGTTAATATGGAAAGTGAATGTTTTACAGAACTAAAAATGCATCCCGTATCCGATGTTTGGCTTGTTTTTATTTGTAGCCATATTTTTAATGTTATATCAAAGCCTTTTAAAATTAGGACGATAGGTTATGTTTTAGCAGAAGTTATGTTTACTTGTATCAAATATGTGACCAATTTGAGTGTTCCTATCTTGCAATAAGATTTTCCGCCGATATGATGGCTGAATCTTTTAAAGTTAATATACTCTTGGCTTTGGTAAATGTGGAAATAATATGTCATTCTCTATAATTAATGACATTAGATGTCGTTAATGAATTAAATTTGGCTTTTCTTCATCTAGGAATGCAAAGAAGTTGATAAATAAGATTTCCGATGAAGGAAAGGTCCCAGACCATTTGGTAAGTAGCCATCATAGGTAGATAATCATTAAATTAATTCTCAAATAGTTCAAATAGACGGTGTATTTTATTTAATGTACAACTGTTTATTGTATAAGAGTTAGTGACCCCTGGTGTCACAAAACAGCCTCAATTTTCTGCAAATTTTATTGGTTTTTTAACTATTTCAATTTCATGAGTCACTATCTTTTCTTTTTTTGCCCAAAACATTGTATTCTTAGATTTTATTATTATGTGGTTTGGCTCTTTTTTTCATTTTTCCTAACTAAATATATTCTATTTTGCTATATATTCTATTATTAAGTTCATTGAAGAGATGGGTTTTGCTGGCTGGTATTCATTTGATCTTTCTATCTTTTAACAAAACATTGAACAAATTGTTTATTTCAGCAAGCTGCAGCTCCACAACAACCTGGGGAATTTGTGTTAGAGTATATGATCCCAGCGAAAAAAGTTGGTCTTGTAATTGGTAAGAGGCTTTTGTTACTTTATGTTACTGTTTTATGTTACTTTAGCTAATATTTGTTGTTGTGACGAGTGATTTTTTTAGCCTTTACTATCAAATGCTTTTATATACTACAACAATATATTTCATTTTAGTACTTAACATGACTGATTGCCCTTGTGGCAGCACAAAAACAATGGCTGCTGTAAAATTTGAGCATCAGAACGTGAGACTTATGGTACATTTTGGGAACTTGCTGCTGTCCTAAATAGGAATGACAATTTACGAAAGACCGCTGGAAACTGACGATTAACTAGATGACTGATTTAAAAAAAGTAAGGTCAATAGGTTTGCACAGGGCGTTTGGATAATCCCAGTAATTGTACAATACACAGCGTTATATATTTTATTGCTGAATATTTGTTACATAATAACTGCCTACTAATGCCCTTCAGTGATTCAAGTGTTTAGCCACATAGCAGTAGGAACAGGCATGGAAAAGATTGCTCAATATATCAGCAAAGTCAAGGTGTTTTTGGCGCTTTCTGGTAAAAGGGTCTGGAATTGTCTCTGAAAGATAGGATTTTCCTCTGCCTTCGATTCTATTTTACTGGAATCAACAGATTTTTCACAGGTTATACATGGTAAAAGAAACTTAATATTTCATTTCGTAATACAAATGCCGTTTGTCAAGCTTTAAATTTCCCGCCAAATGCACCGATATAGCTGTGGCTGGTAAGTATTCGTGTTGGTTTTGGACTACAGATCATGTTCTTTTCTGTTCAGTCTCTGGTGTTAATAAGAACACGATGTACGTGTGCCACAGCTTGGGCTTACAGTTCCTTATACCTGGAGGGACAGATGCAAACGAGTTTTTGTTGTCATGATGCTGTGTAGGTGGGCAGTCTATTTTAGATCATGGCTGATGTACACTTAATTATGCTTGCTCAGTTGGTGTCTATTAATTTTTAATTTAACATTTATTTTTCAGATTATTAGCATTTTAAATTTTGTCTCCACTTATAGGAAAGGGAGGTGAAACCATTAAAAGTCTTCAGGTATGACATCTTTTTAAGTTTTATCGTAATTTGTAAACATATGAATGCTGATATTTTCTTCTACCCCATGACTTAGTGGATTTTAGCTTGTCGGCTTCAAGTTGTATTTGTTTTCAGAAATCACAAGGAGCATGTTAAAGCGACTACTTTAATCATAGTCTTGGACATTTGAGGTATCTGATATTTGTGCTGCAAGCATTTCTTTTGCAAGTGATTACAAGAGAATGTTTTAAGTTATCTGATTGTGTCTTCTGGTTGAAAAAGGAACCGTTATTTATTGCTACCTTTTTGCTGTACGTACAAAATAATGCTTGCTGCTGCTGCTGCTGCTACTACTACTACTACTACTACTACTACTACTACTACTACTACTACTACTACTACTACTACTACTACTACTACTACTACTAGTAATAATAATAATAATGCACCCAGTTTACCCTTATCGGGCTGGTAGTCGGATGGGTTTGCTGGGGTTTCTACCCCTGAGTCCCCCATGGGCTCGTATTGCACCACCACTCAGTAATAATAATAGTAATAGTAATACTACTACTATTATTATTATTATTATTATTATTATTATTATTATTATTATTATTATTATTATTATTATTAT
>RDPX01000056.1:296590-329140 GCA_003991215.1 Morbakka virulenta
TTCCGGTGATACAAAGTTCGTTAAAACTTGAAGTTTATCGAGGCCCTCGACGTGTAAAACTGAAATAAAATTGTCGAAAGTTCGGCGCCAATGGAGCCATTCTTTGTTCGCTGAAACACTGTCAGGTTTCGTCTCTAAACGCTCTGGCCGTAAGACTTTATCCATAATATATGATATGTGATATATAATAATGATAGCTCAGTAAATTGCAATGAATAAAGACACAAAGATTGCCGTAAAAACTAGGCTTTACTGAGCTATCAATGGATGCTACATCATGAGTTTACAAAATGGCGGTTGATACAGTGAAACCGCTGACCTAAATACAAATCACAACAGGAAGTCCAACAGACCAAATTAGAAGTTTAGAGTTCTTGGCAAATCATAGTTCATAACAATAGTTCATAATAATAAATTATAGTTCATAACACGATGTGAAGAAGAGAAAGGTGGATCTGGAGTGTAGAGTTGGAGACTGAGGTGTGTCTTCATTGAACATTTTGAACGTGTCTGTTTCATTTGTCAAGAAACCATTGCTATGAAGAAAAGTTTTGGTGTTTTACGCTACCATGAAACTCGACCCATGAAGTACAGCAGTATTAGTCGAAATGTAAGGGGAAAATGAAGTTGTTTTGCTGAGAAATAGTTTTCCAGAGCAGTGGACTTTTTACAATCGAAAACTTGAAGAAAAGAATACCTTTGTTAGCTTGGAGGTCCCAAATATGATCGAAGATAGGATGGAAAATATTACTGATGGAGAGTATGGCTTGAAGGAATATTCTTAAGGTAGTTTATGTTTTTTGTTCAAAAAAGAATTATTTTCTACAATAAGCGTATCAGTAACAACGCCAACAAGGCGGGGCGGATCGAGGGCCTAGCAAGTCGATTTCAAGAAATCGTCCAACACATGCTAGCATGTAAAACGGACGTTAAACTGAATATGATGATGATGATGAGACAACAGAAGACCTATTACTCAATTTGTGCACCGTGCCTTATTTGGAATGCAGCTTGGAGATCAAGATAAGGCTTGGGCCCCCAAATATTGTTTGTAGAATCTATATTGAACATTTGCATTGATTTAAAAATGGTACAAGAAAATCTTTGGTATTTGGAATTTCCATTATTTTGAGGGTGCCTCGTGATCTTGTACATGACTGCTACTTTTGCATAATAAACTTGAAAGGGTCAATCGTAAGAAAAGGAGATCTTTGACACCCTAACCTGAATTCAGCGTTGAGACTTGTACCACATTGTCACGAAATTCCTGTACCTATATTCAAACATTTGGAGGGGGCCGGAGAACACACCGATGAAAATAATGACCATGGTAGTTTAGTTGATGAAGAGTTTGAAGTCTTGTCAAGCCAGCCTCGGGTATTTACGCAAGATGAACCTTCAGATCTGATCAGAAATTTATATCTATCTAAAAACTCGTACGAGTTCTCAGCATGAAGACTCAAAAGACAAAAATCTACTTGATCCTGGGACTAAAATCACCTTTTTATCGGACAAGGGATTCAGACTCAGTTCAATGTTTTGAGCATAAAGACGACCTTGTCTTTTGCAAGGATATCCCTGGTCTTTTGATGAGGTTGGGTGTTGCAAGATATGAAGCTAGTACCTGGAGTTTGTTTATTGACAGTTTGAAATGTGTACATGTAGCAAATGAGTATGCTTCAATTCCGATCGCACACTCAACTGAAGTGAAAGAAACATGAGGCTGTCAGGCATGCCCTGAACTGCATTAAGTACGATCAGCACAATTGGATCATTTGTGTAGATTTGAAAATGGTGAATTTTCTACTTTGGCAGCAAGCAGGCCATACAGAATTTCCATGATTTCTTTGCTATTGGGATAGAAGCAAGCCAAGCCTCTGGATTAAAAGAAACTGGTCAACTCAACATAAACTTACAGTTGGGGATAAAAATGAAATAGATGAAGTTCTGGTGCCACGAGAAAAGATGATATTTCTACCTCTTCATGTAAAACTGAATTTACTGAAGCAGTTTGTTAAACCTCTGGATCGAAATGGTGCATACTTTCTTTACATTTGTCAAGTATTTCCTGGACTAAGCATGGAAAAATTGAAAGCCGGCATTTCTGATGGTCCGCAAATACGACAATTAGTAAAAGATGGAAACTTCAAAAATGCGATGAGCAGAATTGAACTGAAAGTATGGTGCTCATTCGTAGAAATAATTTAGGGTTTTCTTGGAAATTGTAAGACTGACAACTACAAAGTGTCAGTTGGTAACATGTTGGAAACGTTTAATATTTTGGGAGCAAACATGAGGATCAAGGTTCACTACCTGTATAACCACTTGGACAAATTTCCGGAGAATTTGGGTGATGTCAGTGATAAACAAGAACGATTTCATAAAGACATTAAAATTATGGAAGAGAGGTATCAAGGAAGATGGGATAGCAATGGTATCTTACTACTACTGTTGAAACTTAAAATGGGATAATCCAGATGCAGAACACTCTAGAAAATCTAGGAAACGAAGGTTTTTGCCATGATACTTGGAAAGTATTTGTATTACTTTTTTGTACACAACTTTGTAACCTGTGCTGAAATTACTTATTCAAGCTAGTAAACTGCTATTTGTTTGAGTTTCTGTACTGCAAAGCTTCTCCTGTCTGTCTTGGTTTTGACCCGTTTCAGATGTTTAGGTATATTTAAGAGCAAAAAACTAGTGTTAATGGGAAAAAAGTTAATTTTTTACCGTTATTTTTGGAATCAGCACACTTGGTTTACTTACAAACAACTGAAACATTGCTTGGACTATTTCAAAGAAAATATTTTTTTCGTTTGCCTGTGTAATTGTCAACTTGCAGGGTGTAACTCGTACATTTATTATTGTTGAAGAATTTTTGCATTTAATTCCCATAAAGGACACTAGTACCGAAGCACACATCTTGGGAAACAAAATGAAACTGAGCACAGAAATGAGTCTTGATTTATCAACGACTGTTAGAAAAGTACAGACGAAACAACAGCGAGAAAAGGGTTCGTTGAATTGCTACCTCAACACATCGGCAGGATTCAAAAACTCATTGCATTATTCATCAAGACGCATTATGCGCAGTAACTAAATTTTACACTAGCAAGAAGACTGAAACAACGTCAATTTTAGCAATTTCTAAAAGACACTGAAGCAGAAGATAGCAACCGTATATATTTCACAAATGCTCGCTGGCTTAGAAGTAGAAAAATGCTGGAACGAGTATAAACATTAAGAGGAGAGGTTTTCATCTTTCTGGAAATTAAAACTCAAAATAATTCTTACTTTCAAGATCCACAATCGATTGTTAAAATGGCTTTTTAGTACACAGTACAACCCACACGAACGCTTTGAATCTTCAGCTTTAAGGAAAAAAACAACTTGCATTTTAGATGTTTGGTCAAGTTACTGCTATTACAAGAAAACTATGTTCAATTTCCAAATGTACAATATCACAGCGACGTAAGACCAGACATCTTATTGAGCTCTATTAAAGATTTGAAAAGTGAGTTTTCTTCACGTTTTAATGACTTCTGGGAATATACAAGTTCAATTGAGCAATTTGTTATTCTTAACGAAATGTAAAGCAAGCGAAAGAAGAATATCGCTTGTTGTGAATTGACTTTCAATCCAGCAAATTATTGACATCGAAATTTCATTCTTAATCCACTGCTGATATCCACATGAAATATTTGTTGCCAGGAAGAAAATATCAAAACCCCTCACATATTAAAAACAATTGGTGTCATTATTTGTTAGTATACATGCTTGTGCGCAAACAGCGAAAATTTCACAATTCCAAACCTGTGCTGGATGGACTTGTTAAACTCAATAATAAAAAAAAGCTATTTCCACCTATGAGTTAAGTACTTTGTACACAAAGCTTCACAACGATGACATTGATATTCTGTGCGAGTTAATTGATTTTGTGTTTCATGGTGGACGTAAAAATTTCAGATGGCAACATTTCTGCCATTCTTCACTCTTTGTAACCTTGATTCCACCAAGCTTTAGGCATCCCCATGAGAATTGATCCAGCTCCCTTTTGGGATAATCTCTATCTTCATCATTACGAGAATGTTTTTATTTCAACACTTGCACGGGATTCAAATTCAAGAACACTTTACAATTCATTGATAATGCCTGTTGCATTAATGATAAAGGTGAATTCGAAGCTAGCTATCAAGGTATCCAGAAGAACTCCAATTGAAATGTGAGCATAAAGGTCACCATGCCACCTTTCTTGAGTTGGACATTACCATCCAGAACGATATCTTCGTGTACAAACTATTTGACAAGAGACACCTTCCCCTTTTTCATTGTTTGAATATCGGATCTGTCTGGAAATATCCCAGAACATGTGTTCTGTGGTTTTATCTCCTCTGAGTTTGCGTATCGTTCGTGCTGCACTTCTCTATGATGATTTTCTCCCCAAATGTCGAAAGCTATTTTCTAGAATGTTGAACCAAGTTGCTTCTGTAAAAAAGATTTTAAAACATATTGAACATTTTTTAACAGCTATGCTGGCGCTTTTTCTTCCTTCGATAGAAGGTTAGACATTCTGAAAACGACTTTGGTCAGAATAACTAACTTCTCCGCTTCTTCTTCCTTTTTTTTCTCTCGTGTTTCACCATCTGTTTCACCATCTGGTCAACAATATTCATCTTTTCACTGTTCTTTAAATATTGCTGTACGCTCTAATTCCCTATTCCATATAGTAATACTGGTTGTAGCACTGATTTACGGATCTTAGTCTTCAGTTTTATTGGTATTCTCGTGTCGCATGCTATGCCACTCACTTCTTGACACTGCCCAAGCTCTTCCAACTCTTGTCTTAACTTCGTCTTGACACCCCCTCGTCATTCAATGGTTCCTAAATAGCAGAACGATTCCACTTGCTTAATCTTTTCCCCCATCTATCAGTAATGTTAATAGTTATTTGATCACTCTTCGATGATACCATTGTTTCTGTCTTCCTGCTATTCATTTTAAACCTCTCAATTCCATCGCTTCCTGCCACCTATGAAGATTCAATACCAGCTCTTCTTTATTGTCTGCTGTTATGGCCAGGTCATCTGCATGCAACAGCTCCTCCGGTAGTCCTCTGCTTATGTCCTTCGTTATGGTGTCGACTATCGGAGAGCAAACAGAAAGGGGCTACGTGAAGATTCCTGATGTAATCCGAGAATGATCTCAAAGTTTTCCGATTCTCCGGATGCGCAAATTACTTTGGTCTGGTTGTTGCTGCAGAACTGGCGACTACTTTTACCATTTTTTCCGTCATCCTTCTTTTTCTCAAGCACCAAAGTACTACATCACGTAGGACGCGGTCGTATGCTTTTTCCAAGTCAACGAATGCCATATTCAGCGGTTCGTTACATTAGAGGTATTTTTCTTGTCTCTGTCTGATGACGAACATCTGGTTTGTGGTTCCTTTTCCAGGCATAAATGCGAATTGCATATTATCAATTTCTATTTGGTTTCTACGTCTCTTGTCGTTTATCTTTTCATAGACTTTCATCAAATGTTCTAGCAATTTCTCTCAATTTACTCTCACTGATACAGAGACAAAAAGCTCAGGTTTGTGCGAGTACATTTTGACTGAACTGATCTCCAATTGTTATATATATATATATATATATATATATATATATATATATATATATATATATATATGTATATATATCCTCTCCCTCCCCCTCCCTCCCCCTCTCTCCCCTCCCTTTCTCTCTCTCTTTCTTTCTCTTTCTCCCCCCTCTCTCTCTCTGTCTCTCTCTCTGTCTCTCTCTCTGTCTGTCTCTCTCTGTCTCTCTCTCTGTCTCTCTCTCTGTCTCTTTCTGTGTCTTTCTCTGTGTCTCTTTCCTTCTGTGTCTTTCTGTCTCTGTCTGTCTCACTCTCTCTGTGTCTCTCTCTGTCTGTCTGTCTGTCTCTCTCTCAATCAACAATTTTAAAGATTTAGCCTCACGTTTGGTGCAATGTGTTGTAATTCGCCGCAAATTTCATTTTCATTTTATTATCGTTATATAGGCAAAATAATCAACGTCTCTACGGTAACACTACCCGCAAAAAGTTCACGACTCGTTTGTTATTGTCGTATAAACCATTCACCGACAGTAAGGATGTCATTATTTTACAAAATGCAATTCAAAGTATATTATACTTTTCTGGTAGTCAAATTTGGTTAGAAAGAAAATCCGTCAAGATGGTAACAAATATATTGCAAATAAACATCATTATTGGAGTGCTTCTTTCGACAAATCAGTACAGCCATGGAAGTAATATACTTCGTCTGCCGTGTATCAAAACAGCTCTTTTTTATCATCGAACAGATAATTATCTCATTAATGCAGACAGAATTGGTTTAACAAATGTCTCTGATATAAAGTCATGTTATCAAAGCTGCATTGAAAATGATAAATGTTTTTCTATTGGAATTTCAACCATGAAAGCTGGTAAACGATCATGTATCCTTTTCTCAAATGATCTATCAACAGCTCCTTTGATAGCTGCAAACGGATGGAAAATGTATGATACTGGAATTGAAAAAAAATCTGTAAGTAATTTTAAATATAATTTATTGAAAATGTGGTTAGCATTGGGAGGGAAAAAAACATCTTTAAACAGAATGTCCAGAGGTTTGACAAAATGCTGGCTCTTTAAAAGAACTACCAAAAACAGTGAAATACATGAGAATATTTTTGAGAGGGTAAGTTATTGCCATTGGATGGCCTGATTGTAAACATATTTGTAGTTAAATAACTCCATATTTGAAACAATTAGTTTTTCGAAGGAGTTAACTTTAAAAAACACACTCCTTTTTCCTATTCGTTATTATGATGTCAAAAGCGACTGAAAATAATTCGCTAATGAAATACAATTACATTTAAATATAAGTAATAGTGGAAGACAACATTTGTTTACACCAATAAACATCGAAAGATCGCATGTCACTGGCTCTTTAAAAAACTACATTTTTTTTCTGGTTTTAACGTCATTTTTCCCCAGTAATTGGAGTTCAGACGGTGCAATGAGGAATTTCCTGGCCGAATACTCTTCCTGACGCCAACTAATGACTTTGATATATATATATATATATATATAACAATGCCAAAACAAGAACTTTCATATATATATATATATAAGATATGATAAGTTGGAAAGAATCAAAAAACTACGCAGTCCATTTCGACAAGCCTGTTTCGTGATTTTATTCACTCTTCAGGAAATGTAAAACTAAAAATAAACCAGGTGCGCTTTATATCTTATTTACAAATATTTTCGATACGCTTAAGTATTTATTAACAAAAGTTTTTTCCTATGTCGGCAAGAAGATACAAGTTCGTTTCTTTTGTTCAGAGTAGCTAAGTGTGGGCGGTAAATAATGAGGTATTTTTCTTTTATGCAAAGGTTGCATCTTTTGTTCGAGTTATTGTAGGGTCGGTTTGTTGAAAGGATTCTCCAAGATATTGNGATTTTGTCGTAAGTTGAGGCGAATCTAAGGGCTTTGTCAAGCAGACTCTGGCTAATTGAAGGGTAAAAGTCGATGACGTCGAAAGTTATAAAGTTGTGGTCTGGTTTGTTTTTGATCGTTTTGAACCAAGTAATGACGGATGACGTGTTTTTCCATTGGTTGAGGTTGGTTATGGTGATAATTTTGTTGTTGATCCTGTCGAGAATGTTTTTGCTGATTTTTCCTATTTCGGTTTTAGTTGGGTTGATTAGTCTGCAGGTGGGGCGGTTGGTAAAGTTTGGTTTGTGGTCTTTTAGCGTGATAAAGGCTTCTTTGTGGGCTGTGGCGTCCACTCTGTCGTCTATTCCAAGTTTTGAGGTGATGTGTTTGTTTTCGGTATGAATGTCTTGTGTGGTGCACGGTTGTGCTTTCTTGTAGGACTTAGTTATATTTTGTCTCAGTAGGTTGTTGTATGTTGATGGTTCCAGTTTATAGAAGTTTGTTGTTTTGTCGGCGGCGATTAGGAGTTTCCTTTCGCGTTTTATCTTTGTAATATCGTCCTTAAGTCTGTTCAGAAACGAACTGTTTAATTCCTTAAATTTAATACATTGAATCATCCTAATTAAGTCTTTTTCAAATTCGTTGAGTTCTTCGATCGGGGGTGGGTTTTTTGTCGATTTAAATCCATATGTATTTCTTGTTTGTGAGGACGTATCCGGGTTTAAAAAGAAATAAGCTTTCCAGCGCATCCTACGAAGAAACTGCTCCGTCTTTTCGATAATCCGTTGCAAGTATTCGCTTCGTGATGGTAGAGGAATATTCTTAGTTGAGTAGTTCATGTTATATCCTTCCATGCCGGGTTACCGTAGAGTGCTCAACAAATATAACTTTGGAGCGAATTATAAAGCTTTCGATTCGGTTATCCGTATTAAAGTGCTCAATACATAAATGCAGAGCGTAATATAAGATATGATAAGTTGGAAAGAATCAAAAAACTACACAGTCCATTTCGACAAGCCTGTTTCGTGATTTTATTCACTCTTCAGGAAATGTAAAACTATAAATAAACCAGGTGCGCTTTATATCTTATTTACAAATATTTTCGATACGCTTAAGTATTTATTAACAAAAGTTTTTTCCTATGTCGGCAAGAAGATACAAGTTCGTTTCTTTTGTTCAGAGTAGCTAAGTGTGGGCGGTAAATAATGAGGTATTTTTCTTTTATGCAAAGGTTGCATCTTTTGTTCGAGTTATTGTAGGGTCGGTTTGTTGAAAGGATTCTCCAAGATATATAAGACCATATTTGCGTCTGTTAATGTCCAAATGTATTTACTGAGTTCCGTCGAGTTCCTGTATTTTTTGTTTCGAAACAAAAAATACAGGAATAATATAATACAATTATATTATAAAAATAAAATACAGGATAACCGAATCGAAAGCTTTATATATATATATATATTGTACGGTGAACGACAAAAAGAAATCAACAAGACGTAGTTTAGAACCTTCAGTTTCATGTTTTTACAATCTAATCTAACAGTTGTAAATTAAGTTTTGTTGATTTTTTTCACCATATGATTCCATATGCTCTAATATTCACTCTAATAATTACTTCGATACTGGTACATACAGTGTATCCATAGCAAGTATTACGAAATTTATTTCTTAACAGCGCTTTCACACTTAAAAAAAACTTTGTCATATTTTACAGTCCTCAATTACACATTTTTTGTAACTTTGAAAGAGGAATCGTGACTTAATGGTTAGTGCAGTTGCACCGTAACCAATCCATTCCGGAATCGATTCCCCGAGCGGGTGAACAGAATTTGGAACTTTACCGAAACCATTAGTTGACGTCAGGAAGAGTAGCCGGGCAAGAAATTCATTGTATATATATATATATATATATATATATATATATATATATATATATATATATATATATATATATATGTGTGTGTGTGTGCTTGTCACTTATTTAAAGTTCTTCATGGGTAAAGCAAAATATTTGATATTTTTTAATCAGTAACAACACTCAAAATACATTACTTTGTGTAACAAAAAGTTCTTGTTATGTAGAGACAATTTTGTATCGTAGTTGGGAGAGGGTTAGACTATTTGTATGAAAGTCACCTAGCATTATGTTGTGAATTTGATGGTTGTCGATTGTTTATCATTTGATATACATTGTCATTATGTTAAGAGCCTTTATCGTGAAGAGAATATATGTACAAAATACTCAGATTGGAGAAAGAAATATAAAGCCTTCATCGTAGAGGAATATCGAGGATTTCATGTACATTATCTCCACTTTAGATTAGATAGAAGTCTAACCAGTGTGGGCTGTAAAATATGGATTTTCCAGTTTGAAAACACTAGTATCTCTTTGTCGTCACCTATGATCTGCATGAACACATTGTTAATTCTTTGTTGCACACAACAGGTCACTTTGATTAAAAATTCATCATGATTCCATTTATCAGTATACTTAGTTGAAAACATTTATCTACTCACTTTAATTAATTTCTGACAACACTTTTAGCAGCTTGCAAATTGTGATCTTTATGGACTCAGAGAAAGCTATGGATGTAAGACCTTCATCATGAGTCATGAGTCGTAAGTTCGGTGCTTTAGTCTGCTCGGGAAAGGAAAGATTCAGCTTCTTGTATGTCTGCAAAGTTGGTGACTTGTCCGTTTAAGTATACACCTTGATCTGTTCATGCCCACTGGGCAGCGAAGTCGTTGGTCATCTTCCATCAGGTTGTTTGGGTATCTTAAAGAGAATATTAAATGATCAGTAACTTCAGTTTTTTCCAAACTTCGACAAGACTGACGAATATCTTCTCCATATGTTTTCCTAATAATCTTAAAACTTCTGAACTTTATGGAATTACTGGACTCAGAGAAAGCCATAGATGTAAGAGCTTTATCATGTCACGAGTCGTAAGCTTTTTCTGAGCTACACTTCGAGAGATACTTCTTCCATTATCAGGCTCTAATTGAAGAATATCATTTCCATATGTTTCTCTAATAACTTTTTAAGAACTTTATGGACTCAGAGAAAGCCATAGATGTAAGAGCTTTATCATCAGGCTACTGAGATGATTAGATACGGCTATTTTATACTTTGGTAGTGCGGATGTGGGTGTAGACAGGGATGGAGTTGTTTCGGGAAGTGGCGCCATACCTATGTTGTGTTTGTTGTGTTTCCTTCTTCAGTGCTGGAACTGGAAGGGTGTAGGATATACTGTTGATGTGATTGCTGCATTGCAGGGAATGGATTGTTTCTTTTATTTTTCTTCTTGTTATGTTGATTTCTTTGTCTATGATTCTTTTATTTTTAAGGTATGATCCTGTGTCCAGCAGTGTTCGTCTATTTCATGATTCTTGGTGTCACCCTTTCTGAACNCATAGATGTAAGAGCTTTATCATGTCACTAGTCGTAAGCTTTTTCTGAGCTACACTTCGAGAGATACTTCTTCCATTATCAGGCTCTAATTGAAGAATATCATTTCCATATGTTTCTCTAATAACTTTTTAAGAACTTTATGGACTCAGAGAAAGCCATAGATGTAAGAGCTTTATCATCAGGCTACTGAGATGATTAGATACGGCTATTTTATACTTTGGTAGTGCGGATGTGGGTGTAGACAGGGATGGAGTTGTTTCGGGAAGTGGCGCCATACCTATGTTGTGTTTGTTGTGTTTCCTTCTTCAGTGCTGGAACTGGAAGGGTGTAGGATATACTGTTGATGTGATTGCTGCATTGCAGGGAATGGATTGTTTCTTTTATTTTTCTTCTTGTTATGTTGATTTCTTTGTCTATGATTCTTTTATTTTTAAGGTATGATCCTGTGTCCAGCAGTGTTTGTCTATTTCATGATTCTTGGTGTCACCCTTTCTGAACAGCTCTCTTGTGTTCTTTTTCTCTTTGACCCAAGGAACGCTTTGATTTATCTATGTAGGAGGCAAGACAGTCCTTACATTGTAGTCTGTAAATCTGATTAGTGGTGAAATGATCAACACAACAACAAGAAAATAAAAGAAACAACCCATTCCTTGCAATGTTATTTACAAGTTAGTTACAAGTTCTTTACAAGTTCTTTACAAGTTATTTACAAGTTATTTACAAGTTATTTACAAGTTATTTACAAGTTATTTACAAGTTATTTACGAGTTATTTACAAGTTCTTTAGAAGTTCTTTACAAGTTCTTTACAAGTTATTTACAAGTTATTTACAAGTTATTTACAAGTTATTTACAAGTTATTTACAAGTTATTTACAAGTTATTTACAAGTTATTTACGAGTTATTTACAAGTTCTTTAGAAGTTCTTTACGATGTGACACTGCAGCAGAAAATCCTTCAAAAGCGTGCAGTTTTTGTACGAGAAACTGTAAAAAATGCCCTTGCCAAACCAAAAGCAATTATTGAGTAAAGAATACTAAAATAATGTCGAACAAGATCTCAGGGGTGTAACTACCTTCTGGATTTATTATGCTGTTATTGGTACTTTGTTAATAAGAACTTTGTAAATAATTAATTGTAAATAAAAAATTGTAAGGTTAAGTTGAAAATTGGACCTGGCTAATGTTTTCATAGAAAGCAATGAAGCGCTGAGGTAGAATATTAAATTTGGTATGATGTACGCTTTCTAANTATGATCCTGTGTCCAGCAGTGTTTGTCTATTTCATGATTCTTGGTGTCACCCTTTCTGAACAGCTCTCTTGTGTTCTTTTTCTCTTTGACCCAAGGAACGCTTTGATTTATCTATGTAGGAGGCAAGACAGTCCTTACATTGTAGTCTGTAAATCTGATTAGTGGTGAAATGATCAACACAACAACAAGAAAATAAAAGAAACAACCCATTCCTTGCAATGTTATTTACAAGTTAGTTACAAGTTCTTTACAAGTTCTTTACAAGTTATTTACAAGTTATTTACAAGTTATTTACAAGTTATTTACAAGTTATTTACAAGTTATTTACAAGTTATTTACAAGTTATTTACAAGTTATTTACAAGTTATTTACAAGTTATTTACGAGTTATTTACGAGTTATTTACAAGTTCTTTAGAAGTTCTTTACGATGTGACACTGCAGCAGAAAATCCTTCAAAAGCGTGCAGTTTTTGTACGAGAAACTGTAAAAAATGCCCTTGACACTGACTAATGTAAACATTATTGCCAAGTGAGACATATGTTTGTTGGCACTGCCTAGTGTCTTATGTCATTTGTTCCCTTAGCAATCATGCACATCCAATCTGAATTAAATCACTCTAATTTTTTATCTTCCTACAGCTTGGTCACCATTGTCATTCCAAGGGAGCTACTTCATGTCCACAGGGTTGTGTTTGTCGAGATAATTGTGAAGTGAACTTAACACGCTGTGACTGTGATCGTAAGTGATTATCATTACAAAATTACTTAGAAATAAACGATAAATCCACAGAGGATTTTTTTATGCACGTTTATCTCCGCAAGATTTTTACATGTGGTTTGCAGAATTCAACACTCATCCATGTTGTTGCCTTTAAAAAAGTTTTCAAGAAAAAATTCTGGAAAGAATCGCTTGAGAAGCCAATTCTATTATATTACACTGGTCAACACAATTTTTCGGGTCGGCAAGGTATTAAAAGACTGTCTTCAGGTAATTCTAGGTTGCTGATTACGAAAATAATATTTATTTTCTTTGCTCAGCTCTAGTTTTTCTGATATGCGATATACGTCAAATGTGAAAATTTCGGTAACTTTCCTTTATTCTGCAAGCATATTAAATGTTTCAGCAGATTTGGATACCATGTGGACTTGAGTTCACATACAGAAAGTGTTTTATAACAAATTAATTTTTGGCTTTTATTTCCTTAACATTGTCCTTAAGTGTTAACTTATACTTAATAGCGACATGTTCGTTTGCACGTATTATTGGTCTTGTAATGTCTACAGGTGGTCTGGGGGACATGAACAATATTCAATTTTAATTCAATTATTCAATAATACGTTAAACAAATCAATTTTCTCCCTTGACATTTTTGTGGGTGGAGAGTTGATTCAGATAAGATGATTTCATTCATGGTGCCCATGTATCAATGATAGATTTAAAGGATGAGTAAGATGATTCGTCTTATTTTTCAGTTGTATAAATAAATGATGGCTTCAAGATCCTGCAAAAAACATCCTGATTGCTTTTGTTACATTTGTGGTGAATACAAAACTGTAGACAACAGAAAGTCTATAACAGACTTTGTACGAAAAAGGTATTATGCATATTTTGGAATAATAAGAGCAGACCAAAACAAACCATGGGCTCTTCATGTTGTTTCCAAGACATGTGTAGAACGTTTGAGACAATGGACAAGTGGAACCAAACGATCAATAGGATTTGGGATACCAATAGTTTTGAGGGAGCCTACAAATCATGTTGACGACTATAACTTCTGTTCAATAAATGTGACAGGGGTAAATAAAAGGAAGTGAAAATCTTTGAGTTACAAAAGTTTTCCGTCAGCAATTCAACCAGTAGCTAATAGTTCTTATATTCCTATTCCTGAGTTTAAGAAGTTGCCTGATCTCTCTATTAATGAATATTCATACAAGGAAAAACATGATTACCAAGAACTTATTGATGTTGATGATGATGATGACGAGAACTTTGCATGATCTTCCACACCAGTACTATTTGATCAGCAGAGTCTGAGTGACTTGATAAGGGACCTTAGTTTATCCAAGGAATCTTGTGAAGTATTGGCATCACGACTAAAAGATCGAAATCCTTTACAGCATTGTACTAAAATCACTTTTTATAGAACGGGTGATAATGAGTTCGTGCCGTTTTTTGACGACCAACTATGGTTGCTGTAAAGATATTCGTGGTGTACTGATGAAATTGAGTGTTACGGAATACTCTCCTGCCGATTGGAGGTTATTTATTGAAGCCTGAAATGTGGTCTGCACATCACTAATATTTATGGACCAATACCAATTGGTCATCATACAATCCACAAAGAAAAAAATGCAATGAAAATTGTATTGCAACATTTCAAATGTAACGACCACCAGTGGGTGACAAGTGTAGACTTAAAGATGATGAACTTCTTCCTTGGGCAACAAAGTGGTTACACGTAGTACCCATCCTTTCTTTGTTATTGGGAGAGTAGAGATAAAGCACATCACTGGGCTAAAACGTATTGGCCAGTAAGAGATCAGTAAGGCTTATAAAACAATCTATTAAAGCACTGGATAAGAATGGTGATTGTTTTCAGTATATTTGCATGAGTTTTCTAAGCCCAAGTAATGAAAAGTTAAAAGCTGGTATATTTGATGGACTCCAGATTCGATAGTTCTTGAGAGATCAAAAATTTTATGTCTCTATGAATGAAGTGGAGTTAACTGCATGGTTATCATTTGTAGAGGTTGTTGAAAACATCCATGGAAAATATAAAGCTGACAACTACAAAGAAATTGTAAGCAACATGCTTGAAAAGTTCAGGATTCTTGGTATCAACATGAGCATCAAAGTACATCCTCTTTACAGCCACCTAAATCGATTTCCGGAAAACCTCGGTCATGTTAGCGATGAACAAGGCGAGCAATTTCACCAAGATACAAAACAATGGAGGAGAGATACCAAGGAAGATGGGACATAAAAATGATGGCATGTTATTGCTGGAATTTGAAACATGACGTGGTTGATTCAGAACATTCAAGAAAATCTCAACAACACAAATTTTTACCATACTAAAAACAATAATTTGGACATTCAGGATAAAAAATAACCTCTAATCTCTTATGTGAAACTCGTACCTATTTGATATTATATTATTATATTATAATATTTGATGTAACAAAAAAAATATTTTAACAACTTTTTAGATTTTGGTGTCCATATAATTCTCGATTTCTTATTATCTGGAAACAAAATTTTTTCCAAATAGGCGTAGCCCGTAAAAGGAAGACTAGAGCTAATGGTAAAAAATGGATATGAAATTCAAATTCATCACCCTCAAATTACTTAAAAACAGTTGAAAGATTTCAAAAACTTTTTTTTTTGTTGACCTGTGTTATCAAGGTGTAATACTTACCTGAGATGAATCGGTTTAGAACCCAATTATCGTATCTTATTCATATGTAATACCAATCTGGGATGAATCAATTGAGAAGCCGATTATCTTATTTTACTGTCGTGGGTAGTATAGTAATTGATTGTTTTGCACATTTTCAAAAAATTTTTGAATTTTTCTTAAAATAAGCCAGAATACATTTCATTCCTCAACTATTTCTTCTTCTGGTGTCTGATCTGATCTTGCAAACATCAATGTTCCTGTCTCTCCATTCATCTCTGCATTCAGTCTTTCTTATGAGTTCGTTAATCGTGGATTGGTGGTTCATTGTACATTTATACTTGTTAAGACTGTCCATGAAATCTATCTGTTGTCTTCTGCTTTTCTTGCCAATAATCTTTCCCGATAACAAGCGATTTTCCAGTCCTTTCGCTCTCGCTACGTGCCTTAAGAATTACAACTGTCTTTTTCTTATGCTATTGAGAAGTGATCTCTTGTACCCAACCACTCGCATTACTTCTTCGTTGGTTTTTCTTTCTGCCCATGAGACCTTCGTAATTCTTCTGGTGTACCACATTTCTACTACCTCCGGCCGACGTTCTGTATTCTTTGTCAAAGTCCAATACACATATGCCAATTTTCCTCTTATTTTTGATGTCACTCTTGGCACCAAGTGTAATAGTGGAGGCTTGGTATATAAAGCTTTTTACTTGTCTAATATTCTCTCCTTTGCATGAAATCTCGCAGTTTGGTATTGCCGGATTTTTGAAAATCATCATGCATTCTGTCTTCTTTGCGTTGAGCTGTAAACCTTTCTTTTTGCTTTCCTCTGACACTGTAACTAGGATATTTTAAAACTTATTTTCAGAGTCAGTTATGAGGANCTACCTTATCGAAGGTTGGACCATACATAAATCTTAAGGGTGTGGATTTTGGTGTGGAGGCTTTTGTCCATGTTTAAAAAATGCACTTCATGTTGTTGAAGGGAATACAGATATGCCAATTTTCCTCTTATTTTTGATGTCACTCTTGGCACCAAGTGTAATAGTGGAGCCTTGGTATATAAAGCTTTTTACTTGTCTAATATTCTCTCCTTTGCATGAAATCTCGCAGTTTGGTATTGCCGGATTTTTGAAAATCATCATGCATTCTGTCTTCTTTGTGTGTATTTTCTGTGTATTTACTTCTGTGTATTTTTTAATTATTGATATTATACCCACCAACACGGACTCTTTCTTGTTTTTCAATGTTTTGTAAAATTATTTCTCTGTGGATGTTAAAGAGATTAAACGAGAAGACACATCCCTGTCTCACACCTCTTCGGATTAGTCTGTAATCACTGCCGTCACTGTCGACTCCAATGGCTACTTCCTGCTCCCAGTATAGGTTTCTGAGGAAATAGTTTGTTTCAAAATAAACTGTGTTAAAAGCATTGAAAAAAATAGTTCTTACGGTTATGCATATTACTTGAGAAAAACCAAGATCACTGAGACTTACACTAATTTTTGCAGTGTTGGTTATAAAAGGGTGACACTTATAAGAAAGGGGCGTTTAGTAGAGAAAATAAACTATCTTATATTTATAAGCAAAATCTTTCCAGTAATATGAGATAGTATCTGACTCACTAATGGAAGTTCATCCAGGGACCAAAAAGTAATGTTCTGTCTCAAATCCCCAACAAGGTTAAACTGGTCATTTTATTGAACTATGTTTTTATTCCCACCTTCCTAAGATACTTTTGTTTTTACATTTGAACTTTCAAAAATAATTTTTATGCACAGTGGGTCAGAGACAAACTTAAGGTAGGTATAACTTCCTTGAAATGTCTTTTAAAAGTATGAATTCTCTGTTGTAAAAATACCTCGTTGTTATAAAAAATGTCTTGCTTGTTGCAAAAGTACCTTTTTTCCTTGTAAAAATATCCCTTACTTCTTATGTCTTGTTTGTTACCTATGTTCGTTCTCTTTGTATATATATATATAGATATATATACATCAGTAATCAACAATAAGAAGGGGTTTAACTAATCAGGTCCTTTTTAAAATTATTTCACTTACCTATAGGTAAGGCAGTGTTCATTGCTTGCTGTGCAGACAGAATAATGGACAGAGCAGTTCCTAATTTTTTAAAGGTACTTCCAGTAGTAGACCCATCTTCATACAGGGTTAGCATAACCAAATGCCAGAAACTAGCTATTCAAAATGGTAAGTTTTTTAATGTCAGTAATTAAATTTTATTTACTCTGGTGCAGATGAGATATATGTTTCACTTGGTAAATGTATGTTTTACTTGGTAGATATATGTTTCACTTGGTAGATATGTGTTTCACTTGGTAGATATATGTTTCACTTAGTAGATATATGTTTCACCTGCTAGATATATGTTTCACTTGGTAAATGTATGTTTCACTTGGTAGATATATGTTTCACTTGGTAGATATATGTTTCACTTGGTAGATATATGTTTCACTTGCTAGATATATGTTTCACTTGGTAGATATATGTTTCACTTGCTAGATATATGTTTCACTTGGTAAATGTATGTTTCACTTGGTAGATATATGTTTCACTTGGTAGATATATGTTTCACTTGGTAGATATATGTTTCACTTGCTAGATATATGTTTCACTTGGTAGATGTATGTTTTACTTGGTAGATATATGTTTCACTTGGTAGATATATGTTTCACTTGGTAGATGTATGTTTTACTTGGTAGATATATGTTTCACTTGGTAGATATATGTTTCACTTGGTAGATATATGTTTCACTTGGTAAATGTATGTTTCACTTGGTAGATATATGTTTCACTTGGTAGATGTATGTTTTACTTGGTAGATATATGCTTCACTTGGTAGATATATGTTTCACTTGGTAAATGTTTGTTTTACTTGGTAGATATATGTTTCACTTGGTAAATGTATGTTTCACTTGGTAGATATATGTTTCACTTGGTAGATATATGTTTCACTTGGTAGATATATGTTTCACTTGGTAGATATATGTTTCACTTGGTAGATATATGTTTCACTTGGTAGATATATGTTTCACTTGGTAGATATATGTTTCACTTGGTAGATGTATGTTTCACTTGGTAGATGTATGTTTCACTTGGTAGATATATGTTTCACTTGGTAGATATATGTTTCACTTGGTAGATATATGTTTCACTTGGTAGATATATGTTTCACTTGGTAGATATATGTTTCACTTGGTAGATATATGTTTCACTTGGTAGATATATGTTTCACTTGGTAGATATATGTTTCACTTGGTAGATATATGTTTCACTTGGTAGATATATGTTTCACTTGGTAGATATATGTTTCACTTGGTAGATATATGTTTCACTTGGTAGATATATGTTTCACTTGGTAGATATATGTTTCACTTGGTAGATATATGTTTCACTTGGTAGATATATGTTTCACTTGGTAGATATATGTTTCACTTGGTAGATATATGTTTCACTTGGTAGATATATGTTTCACTTGGTAGATATATGTTTCACTTGGTAGATATATGTTTCACTTGGTAGATATATGTTTCACTTGGTAGATATATGTTTCACTTGGTAGATATATGTTTCACTTGGTAGATATATGTTTCACTTGGTAGATATATGTTTCACTTGGTAGATATATGTTTCACTTGGTAGATATATGTTTCACTTGGTAGATATATGTTTCACTTGGTAGATATATGTTTCACTTGGTAGATATATGTTTCACTTGGTAGATATATGTTTCACTTGGTAGATATATGTTTCACTTGGTAGATATATGTTTCACTTGGTAGATATATGTTTCACTTGGTAGATATATGTTTCACTTGGTAGATATATGTTTCACTTGGTAGATATATGTTTCACTTGGTAGATATATGTTTCACTTGGTAGATATATGTTTCACTTGGTAGATATATGTTTCACTTGGTAGATATATGTTTCACTTGGTAGATATATGTTTCACTTGGTAGATATATGTTTCACTTGGTAGATATATGTTTCACTTGGTAGATATATGTTTCACTTGGTAGATATATGTTTCACTTGGTAGATATATGTTTCACTTGGTAGATATATGTTTCACTTGGTAGATATATGTTTCACTTGGTAGATATATGTTTCACTTGGTAGATATATGTTTCACTTGGTAGATATATGTTTCACTTGGTAGATATATGTTTCACTTGGTAGATATATGTTTCACTTGGTAGATATATGTTTCACTTGGTAGATATATGTTTCACTTGGTAGATATATGTTTCACTTGGTAGATATATGTTTCACTTGGTAGATATATGTTTCACTTGGTAGATATATGTTTCACTTGGTAGATATATGTTTCACTTGGTAGATATATGTTTCACTTGGTAGATATATGTTTCACTTGGTAGATATATGTTTCACTTGGTAGATATATGTTTCACTTGGTAGATATATGTTTCACTTGGTAGATATATGTTTCACTTGGTAGATATATGTTTCACTTGGTAGATATATGTTTCACTTGGTAGATATATGTTTCACTTGGTAGATATATGTTTCACTTGGTAGATATATGTTTCACTTGGTAGATATATGTTTCACTTGGTAGATATATGTTTCACTTGGTAGATATATGTTTCACTTGGTAGATATATGTTTCACTTGGTAGATATATGTTTCACTTGGTAGATATATGTTTCACTTGGTAGATATATGTTTCACTTGGTAGATATATGTTTCACTTGGTAGATATATGTTTCACTTGGTAGATATATGTTTCACTTGGTAGATATATGTTTCACTTGGTAGATATATGTTTCACTTGGTAGATATATGTTTCACTTGGTAGATATATGTTTCACTTGGTAGATATATGTTTCACTTGGTAGATATATGTTTCACTTGGTAGATATATGTTTCACTTGGTAGATATATGTTTCACTTGGTAGATATATGTTTCACTTGGTAGATATATGTTTCACTTGGTAGATATATGTTTCACTTGGTAGATATATGTTTCACTTGGTAGATATATGTTTCACTTGGTAGATATATGTTTCACTTGGTAGATATATGTTTCACTTGGTAGATATATGTTTCACTTGGTAGATATATGTTTCACTTGGTAGATATATGTTTCACTTGGTAGATATATGTTTCACTTGGTAGATATATGTTTCACTTGGTAGATATATGTTTCACTTGGTAGATATATGTTTCACTTGGTAGATATATGTTTCACTTGGTAGATATATGTTTCACTTGGTAGATATATGTTTCACTTGGTAGATATATGTTTCACTTGGTAGATATATGTTTCACTTGGTAGATATATGTTTCACTTGGTAGATATATGTTTCACTTGGTAGATATATGTTTCACTTGGTAGATATATGTTTCACTTGGTAGATATATGTTTCACTTGGTAGATATATGTTTCACTTGGTAGATATATGTTTCACTTGGTAGATATATGTTTCACTTGGTAGATATATGTTTCACTTGGTAGATATATGTTTCACTTGGTAGATATATGTTTCACTTGGTAGATATATGTTTCACTTGGTAGATATATGTTTCACTTGGTAGATATATGTTTCACTTGGTAGATATATGTTTCACTTGGTAGATATATGTTTCACTTGGTAGATATATGTTTCACTTGGTAGATATATGTTTCACTTGGTAGATATATGTTTCACTTGGTAGATATATGTTTCACTTGGTAGATATATGTTTCACTTGGTAGATATATGTTTCACTTGGTAGATATATGTTTCACTTGGTAGATATATGTTTCACTTGGTAGATATATGTTTCACTTGGTAGATATATGTTTCACTTGGTAGATATATGTTTCACTTGGTAGATATATGTTTCACTTGGTAGATATATGTTTCACTTGGTAGATATATGTTTCACTTGGTAGATATATGTTTCACTTGGTAGATATATGTTTCACTTGGTAGATATATGTTTCACTTGGTAGATATATGTTTCACTTGGTAGATATATGTTTCACTTGGTAGATATATGTTTCACTTGGTAGATATATGTTTCACTTGGTAGATATATGTTTCACTTGGTAGATATATGTTTCACTTGGTAGATATATGTTTCACTTGGTAGATATATGTTTCACTTGGTAGATATATGTTTCACTTGGTAGATATATGTTTCACTTGGTAGATATATGTTTCACTTGGTAGATATATGTTTCACTTGGTAGATATATGTTTCACTTGGTAGATATATGTTTCACTTGGTAGATATATGTTTCACTTGGTAGATATATGTTTCACTTGGTAGATATATGTTTCACTTGGTAGATATATGTTTCACTTGGTAGATATATGTTTCACTTGGTAGATATATGTTTCACTTGGTAGATATATGTTTCACTTGGTAGATATATGTTTCACTTGGTAGATATATGTTTCACTTGGTAGATATATGTTTCACTTGGTAGATATATGTTTCACTTGGTAGATATATGTTTCACTTGGTAGATATATGTTTCACTTGGTAGATATATGTTTCACTTGGTAGATATATGTTTCACTTGGTAGATATATGTTTCACTTGGTAGATATATGTTTCACTTGGTAGATATATGTTTCACTTGGTAGATATATGTTTCACTTGGTAGATATATGTTTCACTTGGTAGATATATGTTTCACTTGGTAGATATATGTTTCACTTGGTAGATATATGTTTCACTTGGTAGATATATGTTTCACTTGGTAGATATATGTTTCACTTGGTAGATATATGTTTCACTTGGTAGATATATGTTTCACTTGGTAGATATATGTTTCACTTGGTAGATATATGTTTCACTTGGTAGATATATGTTTCACTTGGTAGATATATGTTTCACTTGGTAGATATATGTTTCACTTGGTAGATATATGTTTCACTTGGTAGATATATGTTTCACTTGGTAGATATATGTTTCACTTGGTAGATATATGTTTCACTTGGTAGATATATGTTTCACTTGGTAGATATATGTTTCACTTGGTAGATATATGTTTCACTTGGTAGATATATGTTTCACTTGGTAGATATATGTTTCACTTGGTAGATATATGTTTCACTTGGTAGATATATGTTTCACTTGGTAGATATATGTTTCACTTGGTAGATATATGTTTCACTTGGTAGATATATGTTTCACTTGGTAGATATATGTTTCACTTGGTAGATATATGTTTCACTTGGTAGATATATGTTTCACTTGGTAGATATATGTTTCACTTGGTAGATGTATGTTTCACTTGGTAGATATATGTTTCACTTGGTAGATATATGTTTCACTTGGTAAATGTATGTTTCACTTGGTAGATATATGTTTCACTTGGTAGATGTATGTTTCACTTGGTAGATATATGTTTCACTTGGTAGATATATGTTTCACTTGGTAGATATATGTTTCACTTGGTAGATATATGTTTTACATTTGATGGAAATGATTTCCATCAAATGTTCTAAACAATAAAATCATAGACCCTGTTCCTTATTCGTTGTTGGAAATTACAAGAAAAGTATTCCACGCATGACATAATATCTATTATGTTGCTACAGAGTATGATGCCAATAATGATATGATATATATGATATCATATCATGTATAATAAGTATGATATGATATACATATGATGCTCTGACTGCTGTCTTAAACAGTCCGGACGCAGATGGGTTGTTTAATTCATATTACAAAAAGAAGGGGTTACAGTGGTATAATTTATTAGATCTGGGGACTTCAATTCCCCAAAATGAGGAGAGAATATGGAAAAAGAGCAGTTTCGTTTATTGGCGCGAAAATTTACAATGAGCTACCAATGGATGTGAGAAAGATCAAAAATTTTAATTCTTTTAAGCTATCATTTAAACAATTTTATAGTTAATCAGTTTTTATTTTTAAATCCTTTAAATTTCTTTTAAAGTAGTTTTTATCTTAATTTTACAGGACGCACATTGATTACAGCATATCTTTTTGTTGAAGTGTTTTATCCTGTATAAAAATTCATTATAAATAAATAAATAAGTTATAGATAAGAGACAAAAGATTCTATTTAAGACAGAAAATAAATATTTTCTTCTGGTTTTTGTTTCACAAAGAAGTTAACTTGATAATGCTTGAGAAATGGTTATACTCTGGGTGGCCGAAAAACAGACTTTAACACCTCAAAAGCACTGGAATAACAGTTTGTGCATTTCATGCAATATAAATCTAACTATTCAAATTAATTTAAAAGTTTCTCAATATTTCTAATAATAATTTAAACACTTTTTACTTGAACTGATACGATAATGGTAAGATGTTATACCATTTTATTCTCATCATAGGCTTAAATCACTTTGGTTTTGGGCAGATGTCAGCCCTTACAAAATTTGGGAGAAAAATAGATGCATAGAGTTTTATGCACAAAATTCATATATCTGTTTTTTTCGCTGCCTTACATTTCGTGTATCTGTCTTTTCAGCATTCGTATAAAGAAAAACAGAGGCAAAAAAAACCCCTTAAAATTCATACATTTAAGCGACTTAAACGTTTCAAAATAGACACTTCCTCTTCTTCTTCTTCTTCTTCTTCTTCTTCTTCTTTCGGCTTCTCTCGTTAGACGTCGCCACAGCGGATCAATGCTCGCCACCTCTGTCTGTCAGAGGTATCCTCGGTTGATACACCTGCCACTCTCATGTCTTCGTTCACCGAATCAGAGAACCTCGTCTTTGGCCTTCCTCGCTTCCTCTTTCCCGGTGGGGCCATTTCCATCATTTTTCTTCCTACATAACTCTCATCTTTTCTCAGCACATGGCCGAACCACCTCAACCTTGATTCCCTAAGCTTATCTCCCAACCTGGCCACTCCCAGCGTTTCTCGTACTGTGTCATTTCTCACTCTGTCCATTCTGGTCTTTCCAACTTTGCAAGTCATTTATGCGGACAATTTCAAACTAGACACTAAATGTTAATTAATTAGAAAATGACGTTTCACAGCAACCATCATACTGACTTAATTAATTGGCAATGTTGAAAAGTTTAGCAAAACTAAAAGAAATAATTATTTTGGTGAAATTTATGTATCATATTATTGTTGTACCAATATTATCAATTTGTTTACTTAATTGTTTTCAACAAATATTTAAATATTTTGTTTTTTTAAAGGGCTGGGAGATAACGTCTTACTTTCTAATTTGGAAAAGGGGTTCGCAGACCTAAAATGTTGAAAACTACTGCTCTTGAACAATATTCAGCTACAACAGGGTTGAATTGGTATACGTTCTGTAATTTTTGATAACATGCACTAAATTCTGGAGTTTACTAAAGGGTATTACTGTTAAGAAAGATAACCTTTTATGGTCTCCATGATGTTTTTTTCTTTTTGATTGGGTTCATTTACCTTACCGCGTCGAGCTCATATCTCGAACTCTCTTGACTCGTGCTTTCCACTGGTCTCTTTCTTCCATGAGGCTTAGCAGATCCTCAGCCAAACAATTAGCGTCATCGGCTATGTGGTCGATGTAGATTTTCGTGGGACGACCTCTGCGATCTGCGCCTTGTCATGGCCTCCATAGAAGGACATCACTGACTAGCTCATCTTTACTTCTGAACGAGTGTCCTGCGAATCGCAGACGCCTTTCTCGAAGAGAGTCAGATACTCTCGGTAGTGACCCATAGACACCTTTAATGGTCGGATGATCTCTCCAATCAAGGTTTAAAGCTGCTCGCTGCATTCTGGTGTAAATGCCATCTAGAGATGTCTCTAGTTTCTTTGTCAAAGTCCAGAAGACTGAACCATACAGTGGGGCAGATTCGACAACTGATCGGAAGAATCTGCGTTTTAAATGATCTGGTAAATTGGACTTCCAAATACAGGACAGCTTATTTAATCAGATCAAGCTTTCGCCTTCCTTATATCGATGTCACGGGCTGTTGATTTTATGTAACTGCCCAGGTAAAGAAAGTCATCGACAGATTCAATGATTTTGCCGTTTGTGGATTTTACTTGCGCTTCTTGTTCTTGGTTGAGAGCTATGTATTTGGTTTTCTTCCAGTTGATGTACAGCCCAATCTCACTTGCTGCGATTTCAAGGGTGTGGAGTAGCTTTTCTACGTCAGAGGTGGTATCAGTATTCGATACATTTACTTTTTGAAAAAGAAGTTCAACCAATCCTTTGTCTTATTGCTGTTGGGCAACTTACAAATAATCCAAAGATATTTAACAAAATTTCGTTTATCCTTGATATTAGCAGGAAACAGGAAAATCCGAGGTTTTTGAAAAATATAGCCTACCCTTATTTTTCAAAAAATAGTAGAAAGAACAAAATTTTTTATTTGCTTTAATTGGAGCTTTAAGTTCCACTTGAAGACTATGACAGATTGTAGTGATTCATCCTTTTACCTCATGTATCGCGCATAATTGCTTTGTTATCGTTTTCCCTCTCCCTAGTATCCATTGTTTTCTTGTTAGTTAATTTTCCTTTTGTATTATCATTTCCCTATTGTTTTGTTTCCTAGTGATGTGGAATTAATAACACCTCTATAGCGTCCTTTGGATATTGAGTAGATTTTTTGAGTTGAGGTTTTCAGGTTGTGTTTTTAAATAAGAATCTTTCGATTGATTACGATGAAGTATTAAATGGAATATATTTCTCATGTCAACTGTCAAGATTTATATTTAAGAAGTACTACACGGAGCGCTCTTATTGCTTAAATATAGGATTGTTTATATCATAATATCTTATAAGGTCATTTTTCTAATAACTCAGCACATTTTATTGTTAAATATATAATATAAAAGAATAAAACTTATGTTTTAAGGGAAGGTAATATGTATCTGGCAGTGTGTTTAAAGAAATAGCTTATGATACAAGATATTTGCGTTTCCACTCTCTGCCACATTCTTTGACATACTGTCTCCAATTTGTTTTCTCCTTTGTGAGTGGCATATCACATTAGAGGCAGCAAAATACAAATGGTTATTTGGGAGAGGGGAAAGAAAAGCCCTACACTAAATCTCAGTGAAAAGGGCAAAAAAAGAAATAATGCGTCTTTAACCCTACTGAAAGACTACCAGGCTTTCAGAATAACACTCGAAAACAATGGGTCTCCTCAAACCGACTGCTGACAGGCCATGGCAGAACATCAGCCAACATGTACAAATGGCGACTAAAACACACTGCAGACTGTCCCCACTGCAATGGAACCCAGAAGACTGCAAAACACATCGTCCTCTAGTGCCCAATAACCAGACTGGAGGGAGGTTTTGACACCGTCCTCAACTGTGATGAGGAATTCGGAACCTGGCTGAAGAGACATAATGTGGAGATGTAGCCATACGCTACTACTAATACGTCTTTAGAAAACTATATTTTCGTTTTTGTTGTAATAGTACAGGTTGAAAAATAGTTAATCTGTTGCATCTCAAAATGATAACATTTGTATAAATAAACTATAATAATACAATTATATTGTTACAATTTCACAGTTTAGTCATAGTATTGCTGTTAATTATTAATCATATTTATAAAAATTTCATGATTTTTACTAATAATATTATTGGCTAGAAAATAATTGATGTTTTAGACTCTTTTATTATAATAATCATATTATTATTATTTTGTTTTCCATTTTTCTCGGTAGATCTTCTATCCGGTGTTAACCTAAAAGCAGATAACAACCAGTTATCAAAGGTTTTCGGTCTTCTTTTCTTCTCTGCTCTCAAATTGAGAGCACTTTCCTTGAAATCCTTGCAGTTCTAAATAGTGCTGTTTTCTGTATTATTTCTAATCTAGCATCGCCCGTTAACTTTTCCAGGTGTTTCCTACAATCTTTAGATACCGCTCCTAGTGCTCCAATTACAACAGGTATAACTTTAGCCTTTCTAAGATCCCACAGTTTTGTTACCTCTTCCTTAAGATTATGGTATTTCTCTATTTTCTCAGTCTCTTTCTCCTTCACCCTTGAGTCACCTGGGACAGCTATATCAATTATTGCAGCTTCTCTCTTAATTTTGTCCACAAACACAATGTCTGGTTTCCTTTTAACTACGTGCTGATCACATTGGATCATGAAGTCCCAAAGTAACTTAAAATTGTTGTTTTCTGTTACCCCTTCTGGTTTTTGGTTATACCAAGCATTTGCTCTATCTAAACCAGCTTGTCTACACAACAACCAGTGTATATATCTTGCAACGTTATCATGTTGTCATTTATATTCTCTTTGAGCTAACTTGCTACATTCACTAACAACATGCATGACACTTTCTCCCCTCTGATTACACATCCTACACAGGGGTGATTCAGCTGTCTTATCAATGTGAAATTTCACATAATTTGTCCTTAGNTGTTGTTTTCTAGTTACCCCTTCTGGTTTTTGGTTATACCAAGCATTTGCTCTATCTAAACCAGCTTGTCTACACAACAACCAGTGTATATATCTTGCAACGTTATCATGTTGTCATTTATATTCTCTTTGAGCTAACTTGCTACATTCACTAACAACATGCATGACACTTTCTCCCCTCTGATTACACATCCTACACAGGGGTGATTCAGCTGTCTTATCAATGTGAAATTTCACATAATTTGTCCTTAGAGATTGCTCCTGAGCGCTACAAATTATTATTATTATTATTATTATTATTATTATTATAATATTATTTTTATTATAATATTTGACCATAAAAAGAGAAGAATATTTATGCTTTTATCAAATTAGGTCATGGTGGCCATTGATTATTATCGTATGTTAACCAAAGCGTGAGTAGAATTCTATAGTAAAGTTTACAATTAATTTTTAGATAATCATATTCATTTTTTCTCCTATTAAATTAAGAACCTTATTCCAATATTTTTCACTTTCAATAATAGTATTTTTATAATTACTTACAGATTTATTTGTAAAAGGTAAATCAAGCATCATATATAATTTTCTTGAAATATACTGAAATATAAATGAAATAAAAATTCATCATTCTTTTTCTGTTTTAGATATTTGTAATAATATCTTGTGCATTTCTTCAAAGATATACAATACAATTTTTTATTAGTATTAATATTAATCTTATATTTAACAATAGTTCATCATAAGTTTGATGAGCTGTCCTACGTTTCTTTATGTTTCTTTGTACGTAGCTTTTCATGTGCATTCAATTGATTGATTTTATCTTGTATAATCAAGAATCTACAAGTTGGAACTTTTCCAAGTATTTTATCCATTCCAAATGACCCTAAAACTTGAGTAGCACCAGTGACAAGAACTGGTAATACTTTTTCAACAGCTTTAATAGCCATTGGTAGTAATTTAGTGTCTAAACACATAAGGATACTATAATTCTATAGGTTAAGTTATAGATTAAGTTATAGTCAAGATCTTGACCTCCATTCATCATCTGTTTCTATTGCAGATGTAGTAGAATTAGCTGTTAGTTGTTAGTCTCTGTACACTATGGCTTTTGTCATATTTGAATCTCATAACTGTTTTGTGGTTGGTTTCAGATTACCTGACGATGAGTGTAAACTCGAAAAGTTTTGTAAACAACAAGTGTTGATTCCTTTTCTATTATAATTGTTTTAAATATTCACCTCTATAAGGTCATTTTACTGGTTTCATATGGAATATTGCAAAAAGCAACGAGTATTAAATATTTAGTATAATCATATGTTAATTGTAAAGTTATAATGGAAGCTAATTATTGTAATAATGATATTTATGGAGTGCTAATTAATGAGTCATGATTTTTTAATTTGTGATTTTTGTAATGAAAGAATCATCAAGTGTAAAAAAAATAAAAATATTATTATTGCTATGAAAACCAGGAGAATATAAATGATGATGGTGAAATAGGATGTATTATTCGTGGTTCTGTGCATTTCGATAATAATACTGATGATTATTTTGATTATTATCAAAACAGATACAAAAAATCAGTTTATCATATTTGGAATTAAATCTAAAAATCTATGTTCAATATGAGATCTATATAAATTGAATTATATTGAATTATAAGAATTATATTTAGATCTTGTTTTACAAGTTACAAAAGCTCCTTCAGTATTAGAGTTTAGTCAGTCCACTTAAACAATTTATTTATTTTAATACTCAGAAAAAACTAATGCTGAAAACAGTTTTGAAAGAGTTTTTTTTCAAGTTGATGAATAAGAGTGCTTTTGGAAAGACTATGGAAAAGTTAAGAAAGAGAGTTGATATGAGACTTGTTATTGATAAAAAGAAATTAATAGAACTTGCTAGGAAACCAACTTATCTTAGTAGTAAGATTATTAATGAGAATCTGGCTGTTGTGCATAAATAAAAAAAGGTTTAATTGTTAATAAACCAGCTTAAAAAGGAGTGTGAATTTTCGATTGAAGTAAAGCAATTATGCATGAATTGCATCATAATTTTAATAAAACCAAATCTAGTGACAAGGCTAAACTTCTGTTCACAGATACTGAGAGTTTAATATATGAAATAGAAGATAAGCATGTGTATTAAGGTTTCTGGAATGACAAGCAGATATTTGATAATAGTGACTCGTCTCGTGTCGTATCTCAGCAATCAGTTTCATTCCGGGCAAGGCCGGTCGTCGGCTTGTGTTCTTGAGGTGTGTCTCCTGGAGGCACACAATGTCATAGTCTTTGATAGATTGTCCAAGCAGGTCTGCCTTCACGTCTGTATATCCTTCAATATTAAAGGAGACGACAGCCAGTGCTGGTTCTGAAAAGAACCTGTGTTTTTGACTCTGGTGTGAAGGCATGTTGATCGTTTGTCGCGGGTAGCGTTGATATAGCGTTGATTTTCGATTGTTGCGAGTCTGGCAGAAATTTGCTGACTGAGGGTTACATTCTCAGCCTTTTCCGAAATGCCCCACGAGGAGGCTTTCTGCTTGCATCCCATAATAGTGACTATTCAGAAGAGTCACAATATTGTGATAATACTCATAAAAAGTAATTGGGAAATTTTAAGATAAGGCTTGTGGAGTCCTAGTTGTTCAATTTGTTGGATTTACAAGTAAGATGTACATTAAAATTAAAAATGATAATAATGATAGAAAGACTGCTAAAGGTATTAGAAAGAACATCATTAAAAATGATTAAAAAAATGTGTTAGAAGAGAAAAAATAAGATGATTCATCAAATAAAAACTGTCAGAATTGAAAAACATTGACTTGGAAGCTATTTAATAAAAACAATATCATTCAGTTGATTTGATGACAAATGGTTTACACATGAAAATAAAATAACAAACTATGATTATGGATATTGTAAAACCAAATAACTTAAAATATAATAAGATTCTTGTAAGACTATTAACATGAGATGATTACTGATTAATAGCAATTATATGATTCAATTGTAAAATTGTAAAAATATGTTTTTGTAACTGTATTTGAGATGCAACAAATTAATTATTTTTCAACCTGTATTATTACAACAAAAATCAAAATAAAGTTTTGTATAAAAGGTTACTAATAAATGATTACTATTAATAAGAATTATATGTTTAAACTACAAAATTATAAAATATATTTGTGCTACTGTATTGTATTTATATAATTGTTATCATTTTGAGATGCAACAGATTAATTAGTTTTAAATCTGTACTATATATAGGAAATATAAATACTAGTCTGCAGTAATAACAAACTCTGATAAACTTTCTAAATGACTTGTTTCGCAAGCCATTCATAAACTTCATCATGATAAGAAGACAAAAACATAAGATGAAAAATGCACAAGGCAACTATGATTTATTGAGATGATCAATGAGCACACAATAATATGATTTAGTAATACAATTATAATCATTAAAAGGTGCAAGAGATTAGTTATTTTGCAACTTGTACTATAGTGGGGTTTTTTTTATTCACTTCATCCCCCCCCGCCCAGCAATTGGGGCTCAGACGGTGCCCTTCAGTAGGTCTTTGTTTTTGCAGTGAGGAAAATTTGGCTGGATGCCTTTTCTGACCCCAACCAATAGCTTTTTTCTTTTGTAAAGTTTTAAATTCTCCTCGAGTGCTCGNCATGATAAGAAGACAAAAACATAAGATGAAAAATGCACAAGGCAACTATGATTTATTGAGATGATCAATGAGCACACAATAATATGATTTAGTAATACAATTATAATCATTAAAAGGTGCAAGAGATTAGTTATTTTGCAACTTGTACTATAGTGGGGTTTTTTTTATTCACTTCATCCCCCCCCGCCCAGCAATTGGGGCTCAGACGGTGCCCTTCAGTAGGTCTTTGTTTTTGCAGTGAGGAAAATTTGGCTGGATGCCTTTTCTGACCCCAACCAATAGCTTTTTTCTTTTGTAAAGTTTTAAATTCTCCTCGAGTGCTCGGGGAATCGAAACCGGAACCTCTTGGTTACTGTACATCTGTACTAACCATTACGCCACGGCTCTATTCAACCTGCACTATTATAAGGAAAAGGTAAATAATGATAATCATAAAGATGATTGATAATAATTAATCATCTAAAGGATTTAACATGAAGGATCCAGCATATGATAAAAACAGATGAGATCATGATGAGAAACCATCTTAATAATGACAATGGATAAGACAGACCCATCGCATTATAAAGTTCTTCCGGCCTGAGAATGTCTGACATAAACAGAGTTTTTTCATACTCACGGATTTTGCTTTTAAATGTCTTAATTTCTACTTTATTTGACTACACAATACACAATACAAATACAAAAACTCCTATGGCCACAAGGAATTATAAGAAGAAAAATATTTTATTGAAAAATAAATAAAAAAAGTCAGGTAACTATTCTTTAAAAGCATATATCTGTAAAAGACATTTAAAATAATAATATATTTACAAACTACAGTATGAAATAAATTAATTGTGATTTTTTATGGGGTATATATTTTATGAAAAATTAAAAAAAAAAGATGAAAAATCATGAGGTAACTATTCTTTTAATAGCATATAGTTATAAAAGATATTTATACACCGAATATGAAATAAATTAATTGTGCTTTTTTATGGGGTATATATTTTATGAAAAATTAAAAAAAAA
>RDPX01000056.1:339487-344487 GCA_003991215.1 Morbakka virulenta
AGGCCAGACACAAAGCTGTTGCAATGAAGCAGAGTCACCAGCCTAAAACCATCTTTTAAAGACGTTGTCTGTCGTTTTAAGGCAATTAACCGACGTAGCCATGAAAGATTTTCAAGGAAATAAGATTTGCTGTCTGAAATTATTTTGTGAATGTTAAACTTAGATCTCTGGCCATAACGGAGGATAATAACGCAAGGGAAAACACAACAAATTATTAGAATATAGAATACGTCTTCTTGGACACGTTTTCCAGCTCGAACTAACTTTGTGCAGTTCAGCTGTCCTTATGGATTGTCACTTGGGCACCTTAATATGTTACCGGGTCTGCACTTCAATATGGTCCCTTAATAATGTTATCAATATGTGCCCAAATAAAAATAAAACATAATCAAATATGGCGAATGTAAATGAACGACGCGACGGTCAAAGTTTTACAGTGAATCTCTAATTCCTTCAAACCCTTTCGAAATGATGAGAGCGTTTTTTATTGCAAAGATGACGTAACCCGCATATAGAAATCAGCCTGTGTTATACAACCCTTATACTTTTTCATATTTATGTGGTTTCAAATCAAGGTATGAGTGTCGTGTGATGGAGTTTGGGGCTACTTTGATACAAAAAAAGTCATGTCAAATTCAATAGGCTTTGTTAAATACCAGGAAATATATCTCCACACTAAAGGTATGGAACATGTCCGAGTGAGCAAGCGAGTACTGAATGCATATCAGAGATAAATGTGATAAAAATTAAATATTATGAATGTACTCATGTACTATTCAGTAGAGCCATATACACCTGTTAAATCCAATTCACTATAAAGTGCGAAAAACGTATTTCCAGCCACCTGAGAGAGCTGAAATTAAAATTCTATTATGAAATATGACCCTTCTGAGCAAGTTTTTATTTTTAAAAATTAATAATACTTAAAACTATATCAAAAAACTAATTAAAAAGAAGTCGCAAGAAGCTGCTCAATCCATAGATTGAGCAGCTTCTGTTGCAAGACCCAGGATCTCGTTGCAAGACCCAGGATCAATCGCTGTCTCATCATACAAAAAGACCCAACACCAAAACTGATCAAAACAGACCAACGCAGCTACCAACGCATGCAGTGGATGTGGTGCACGAAACCCCAAGCACAGTAGGAAAGACTGTGCAGCCTGGGACAAACAATGCCACACTTGTAGAAAATGCAACCACTTCTCCAAGCTTTGTCGTCAGGACAAGAGAGATGACAAGGACCAGAGTCAAGACAAAGAGAAGAAAGAGACAAAGTGACTAGTAAATCATAGTTCTTCTTTATCACCTAGTATTGTAAATACTGTAAATACTGCAACCCCCCTCGCATGCATTAGGATTGTAACACCAACTAAATATTTTGAGTTTGAAGCCCTCCCTGACACCGGAGCTACAGAGACCATTATCTCCGAATCCTTAGCAAAAATCTATGGTCTCCACATTTGCCCCAAAGTACAGCGGTCCCTGCAAGTTGCTGATGGCTCCCCCTTAAAGTGCTCAGGTACTACAACGTTTAAAGTCTTTTTCAACAACAAATCCTTCAAAACCACAGCTTATGTAACCTGTGACCTGTCCAGCCCTTTTATTCTGTCCTGGCAGGCCATGATCGCGTTGGGAATGATCTTTCCTTCATTTCCATACCCTACACTTGCAACAGTTTTACAAATTGATCATATCACAACCTTGCGTGATTCGGTCACGAAACTTTGCGAGCAATTCTCTGGCGTGTTCTCTTCTTCTGACCATAAACCTACGAAGGCAGAACCAATGAAAATTTTTCTCCGTGACGACATACCTATTGAACCTTTTTCTACATCTGCGATGCGTTCCATTCCTTTAGCTTATCGCGACATGACCAAGGAAGAACTTACCAGATTGGTCCAGTTAGGGATAATTGAACCTGTTAAAAAACCAACTGTTTAGGTTAGTCCAGCCATTTTTCTAATCAAACCGAATGGAACATTACGGACTGTCACCAACGATATCCGTCTTAACCGGTTTGTTCGTCGTCCAATTCACCCATTTCCAACCCCGACAGACATTTGTAGCTCAATTCCCCCCTCCTCTGTTTTTTTCATTTACCTTGATGCCACAAAAGGCTATTGGCAGAGCTAGACAAAGAATCCAGAGATCTCACAACCTTTCTCACCCTGTTTGGCAGATACCGCTACTGTCGAGCACCCATGGGTTTATCATCCTCTGGTAATGACATCCTCATTTGTGCACCAACTGCAGATGAACTTCTCTACCGTTTCCAGAAAGTTCTACTCCGTTGGCAGGAGCATGGCAACACCCTTTCCAAGAGCCAGCTCCAAGTTTGCGACAAGGTTAAGTTTGCCGGCTTTATCATTGGTGCCAGAGAAATCCAAACGGATCCGGACAAGATCAAAGCCATTTCTGAATTCCCAGCCGAACGCAACCGACCTGAGGTCCTTTCTGGGACTTGTGAAATAGCTAGGCGGCTTTGATCCTGACCTTGCTCATGCTCAGGAACCTCTTCGTGGTGTTCTGTCACAGTCAAATGAATTCCAATGGCTTCCTTCACATGACAAAGCCTTTGCCCAAGTGAAAGCCATTCTAACCAACCCCGATGGCCCTATCCTCCATCACTTCAACGAATGCTTTCCAACCTCACGGAATATTCTTTTTCTATCCAGTGGGTCCCCGGTTGTAAAAATAATATTGCTGATGCTTTATCGAGAGCACCAGTCTTTTAACCCAGTGCAGGCCCTGACCTCCCCGTTCAGGTCAATTCCATCCTCCAAGGTGATGACCCTGCCCTGTCATCACATACCCAAGCTGGTAATGAGAACGCTCAATACCAGACAGTTATTTCCGCCCTCCTTGCCAAAAAACCCACCCCAAACAGATGCTTCTTGACCATCCATCCCGTTTGTTCTGCCAACAATGGGACACATTTCATTTGACAAGACATTTGATCTGTTAATGTTCCATAACAGAATCATTGCTCCCACTTCAATGCGAAGGCATGTCCTCACTTTGCTCCACATGCCTCATCAGGGCATCGTGAAAACTCGTGAGCTGGCCCGACAGCTCTACTTCTGGCCCGGGATTTCTGAGGACATCTCCAGAACTGTAACTTCATGTCGATAATGTCACGAACTCCTCCCCAGCCAAGCCAGGGAAACCATCCAACAGACTTTTACCCAACGTCCTTTCGAGAACGTCTCCTTGATTTATCTGAAGCAAATGACAAGGATTATTTGCTATTGACCGATATTCCGGTTAGCCTTTAGTGTCTCCTCTGCACAAATTGGACACTAAAGCTATAATAACAATCCTTGATGACTGATTTGTTGATTATGGTAAACCAACACATTTAATATATCTGTGTAAAACATTACAGGGGGTAATTATCTTCTTGGACTAATAAATTATAAGAATAAGGTAATAAATTATATTTTTGAGGGTCAATCTGTTATTGGTACTATTCCACTTTCTGATAAGTATGCTACTTTTTAAAGTTTCTATATAAGTGGTCCTTGCAGTGAAACATAAAATAAATTTACATTATTGGGCTATAAAAGCTTTTAAATTTTTGGATTTCTAATCATCTGATTCTCCTGAGTCTCACGTAGTTATTATTTCCAAGTGGTCTTTAAAACTAGTACAAGTCGGAATATGGGGGTCTATTAGGTATCCCAAAATAAGCTACAAACTATGTTTGCTCATAGTGATAATAATATATTACACTATTCTAAAATGCAACAAAATTAAAAGGTATTAAGAAAACTCTTATTTCGATTCGAATAATAACACCATACTATAAGATAAATTTCCTATTTTTATTTTCATCGCTATTAAGAAAAATACAACCGGACAAAAAAATGGTAAAAAACCCCCAACACATTCCCTATATTTTTAGAGTCAATTTACCCCTCATGACTTTCAAATTGTGAATTTTCTGTTGTTTCTACTTAAACAACATTTTTTTCCTTCAAAGGTGCATTCCGACGAAAGCGATCAAAAGAAAATCTACTGAGGTCTATTGCACCATAGCAATTATGTAGTATTAGTTCGCTCACTGCATCACCTACAGCAGGAGACTGCTGAATTCCATGTCCACTAAAACCATTTGCAAAGAAGAGATTCTTGTACTCTGGATGAGGGCCTATAATACCATTCTGGTCAAATGTATTGTAGTCATAGTACCCTGCCCAAGAATGCTGAAGCTAAAAAAAGATGGACAAATTGGTATTAAGTTCATATCATATATGAAAAATAACATAGAGGGTGGGGTGCGTGGGTGGCTGGAAGCACATAGGTAGGGTATAGGCATGGGTGCTGATTGCTAGTAATACTTAAGGGTGGTTAGGCTCACCTACGACTGGGGTGGGTCACTTCCCGATGTGTAGGGGTACCTGAAAAAGGACAGAGGTACATATTTGTAGGTTAGGATTGTTATTGGTGGATGTGACAAAGCAACAAACATGCATTAGTTAACTGGTGATAAATAGCGTACTTTTGTATTGCCAAAAGTACTTAAAGCTAAACGTGGGCTTCTCACCCAACGGTAGAAGTTAGGGTGTGATGAATGTGCCTCCTGACTCTCAACTAACTTGCTAATTGGTATGGGTGAGATGGATAGTGTGTACTTCCTTGAGGAGGATATTTTGGGTCGTTTTCATATGTATTGACTATTATTTATTAACACAACTAAGTTTCTGATTTCTCAAATTGACCTGCGCTCATTAAACTAATAAAAAATAACGAATACGCTAAATTGGAACTTGGTTAGAGGGTGAGAAACAATGTTGAACAACTTTGTTCTCATGGGTTCACTGAAAAGTGACACAATATTAAAACAAACAGTTACCAAATTAGTACCTAGTCAAATGACTGAATATTAATTTTGCTTCTTAATTGGTGATCACCTCATTGTTTCGTATTGTAAGTGAGATATGATGAAACCTGAAGATGATGGATACTCGACAAATAAAGTTTTTTTCAGTCGGGTATTC
>RDPX01000056.1:349487-351760 GCA_003991215.1 Morbakka virulenta
TTTCCCAAACTGCAACTGTTGATTGATGTTGAGGTCCAACTAGTAACAGCAGGTGTGTATATCTCTGTTCCTGCAGCTACGATTTCTAGCTTCTTGCTTCGAAAATCGTTTTTATGCTTCTGGTTTTACCTAGCATTTATTTTCGTCCTGTGTGAACACGACTGGTGGTGTGCTGTCAACAGAAATTATAATATATAAATAGACTATGGCTTTCATATACAGGAAAAGAAAAAGTGTGCGACACTAAATATTCCTTGAACCTGTTTTTCAGCCCAATAACTATTCCCTACTTGTGCTTCTGCTACCCCGTTCAAAACTACAATGACATTTGACTTAGTAAGTGATTGAAATAGTTAACTTTTTCACCAAATAGTGTTTGCAATTGATAATTGACAATAATAATCATGATATCATGGAAATGAGCCTTAGAAGAGAAAGTCGTAATCAATATGACAACAATGATTATGACGGAACAACGCGATGTCTTAGTCGTCGTCTGAAGTGTCCAAAGTAATTGTGAGAGAACTGAAGTTGACCTATTTCGTACGTTGTTCGTCCTGTATCTTGCATAATGTGAGAAGATGTCATGGAAAAATTGTTCAGAGAAGACTCTTACGTGTATCTGAGCGGGCGTGGTTGACTTGGAAATAATCAGTTTGGAGTGCGAAAGGCTTTTGATATCAGCTTCTCCCACGAAACCATTAGGACTGAAACCACCTTGCTTTTCAAACTCTGTACATTTTTCGCAAGTACAGTTTTGAGTGTGGGAGCATCAATAATCAAAATGTTATAAAAGTTCTTTTGAAAAGTCAAATATCAAATTATCTGGTGCAGTTAATNAACCTGTTTTTCAGCCCAATAACTATTCCCTACTTGTGCTTCTGCTACCCCGTTCAAAACTACAATGACATTTGACTTAGTAAGTGATTGAAATAGTTAACTTTTTCACCAAATAGTGTTTGCAATTGATAATTGACAATAATAATCATGATATCATGGAAATGAGCCTTAGAAGAGAAAGTCGTAATCAATATGACAACAATGATTATGACGGAACAACGAGATGTCTTAGTCGTCGTCTGAAGTGTCCAAAGTAATTGTGAGAGAACTGAAGTTGACCTATTTCGTACGTTGTTCGTCCTGTATCTTGCATAATGTGAGAAGATGTCATGGAAAAATTGTTCAGAGAAGACTCTTACGTGTATCTGAGCGGGCGTGGTTGACTTGGAAATAATCAGTTTGGAGTGCGAAAGGCTTTTGATATCAGCTTCTCCCACGAAACCATTAGGACTGAAACCACCTTGCTTTTCAAACTCTGTACATTTTTCGCAAGTACAGTTTTGAGTGTGGGAGCATCAATAATCAAAATGTTATAAAAGTTCTTTTGAAAAGTCAAATATCAAATTATCTGGTGCAGTTAATTGGCTTCTGGTCATGCTACGGGGTAGTCTGGTGAGAAACGGTTATCAAAGTAAAACCGGACATAGTAACAATCAAAGAAAGACTTGAACAGCATACCTCAACGCCAATAATTTTATTAGTTTTGTTACAAAGGAGTTTCTCTACAGAACCATTTATGTAAGTGACACCCATGGAAATAGCTTTTTTCTTAAAGGAAGTAAGTAACGACCATGGATCAAACCATCCTTCTCTTCCTCTTCCTTGAAGAAAGAAAACAATCTAGATGTTAATTCAAAGTATTAAAGAAAGTAACAAATTCAAAACACCATCTTACAATTCATTTAAGATCTTAACAGCCATCCAATGCTACAAACCAGCAAAACTAGCAAATATCTTTCAAGATGCGCCCAATGCCTTGAGAAAACTTGTTCTTAATAAGGTCTTGAAATTGATCCGTTTACAAATCGAGGTCTCCTAGAATACACGCTTTTTTTTTATAAGCAACATCTTATAAGCAACACCAGGCTCGAAATTTACGAAATTTTAAGCAACTGTTAAGCAACAGCCCAGGCTCGTTTCGTGTACCGTACAAAATTATTTTTGAGAAATTCTATTTTCTATTCAACAGAAGAATATGTTCGATAAAAACAAGTTAAAAATCCTAAAAACCAATATTACTAAAAACTAAAAACCAAATTTAATGCAGGAGAGAAGTTCGCTGATAGCTAATAATAAACAATAGAATGCAATAGAATACAGTAGAATGATCTCTTTTAGTTCTTTTGCCTGTTCGAAATTTGAATGACGTCAGTGTCTGGCGCCATGTTCATGTACCAACACAGATGTTCATCTTTAAATAAAACTATTCCTTA
>RDPX01000056.1:357194-374694 GCA_003991215.1 Morbakka virulenta
TTCATTGTGGCATGATTGATGCCATCGCCTTCGTTTACACCTAAGTATTTATATATTCCGTCTGAATCTAATTCTCTAATGGTTGTATCTAGATCAAGGGTAATGGAAGAAGTTTTTGTATGCTTGCCTCTTATAAAAGTTGCCTTGGGACATTTATGTAAGCCTAAGTCCATACCAATGTCATTGCTAAATTCTTTCACAGTAGTAAGCAGACCTTTTAATTCACGATCATTTTTGGCAAATAACTTCAGATCGTCCATGTAGAAAAGGTGGTTGATGATTTTCTCAGCGATCTTATAACCATATCCGTTGTTACTCAATTCATTAGAGAGAGGGATCAAAGACATACAAAAAAGAAGGGGAGGAAGGGAATCTCCTTGAAAAATAACTCGTTTTATGTTGATGCTATTAGACTGATTGGTTCCCGATGAGTGGGAGAGAAAAAGGCGTGTATTCCAGCTTGTCATGCTGTTCTTAAGAAATTTGGATATTACTGGAGAGATTTTGTAAATATCAAGACTTTTAAGTATCCAGTCATGGGGGACACTGTCGAATGCTTAGCGGTAACCTATCCAAGCTGTATTGAGGTTTTTGCTTTTCTTTTTACAGTTTTCTAAAATCATTTTGTTGATAAAGAGCTGGTCTTTACATCCATAGGAGTTTCGCTTGCACCCTTTTTCTTCAAGGGAGAGAATGTCATTGTTTTCAAGGAAATTGTACATTCTATTAGTAATAATAGATGTTAAAAGTTTGTAGGTAGTTGTGAGGCAGGTAATCGGACTATAATTCTTTGGATTTTGGGTATTCTCGGACTTTGGTGAAAGGTAAGTAATTCCTTCAGTTAACCAGGGTGATTTGGCTTCAGGATTAAGCATGATTTTATTAAAAGATTGTACTAGTTTCATATGGGTTTCCAATAAGGAATTCAGTCAAAAGTTTGGTGTCTTGTCTATACCCGGGGATTGCCACTTATGGGACTTTGCAAGTGCTGTTTGCAATGCTTCAACCGTGATGTCAATCAATTCCTGACCTTTGATCTCTTTTATTCGTTCTACCTCTCTCTCTCTCTATCCAACTTGCTTCAACATTAAAATTCTCTTCCTTTCCCCAAATATTCATCCAAAATTCTTCAACCTTATCATGTTCTGGGGGTTCTTTTACTTCAATTTTACTCTTGCCTGATTCTCAGTAAAACCCTCTGGCATCTGTTTTGAAGGTCTTGTTTTGTCTATAAAATTTAGTCCTCTTATCATATCGCCGTAATCACTGAGCTTTAACCTGTATTCGCTGCTTCAGAGTTTCTTTACTGGTGTCAATTGACGACTGGTCTGTGACATAGTATTTCTTTTTAATCCGTCTACTTTTTCTGGTTTTTGCTGGTGTACCCCTATTTAATTCCTCTAATATTGATATATCTGCCGCAGAGTCAATTTCCTTCTGTATTTTTACTTTCCGTTTTGGAGGTTTGGTAGTGTGTTTTCTATTGTTCTTCTTAACTTTAATACCGATGTCAAGAGTGGCAGTTTTCGCAGTTGAATATAAGATATTGTTAAGGGAGGTCATATCATACTCTCCATCTTTCAAGATTTCCTTTAGAGCAACGTTAAAAAAAGTTTAATCTTTGCGGTGTTTTTCTAATTAATTATCAATTTTGAGAGTGGTTCTCTTTCTTCAATGGGTGTTTGCTAAGTAATACTAAGTTCTCGCAGTATATCATCACGTATCGCTGCTAATTTCTCTCTGTTGTTTTCGATAAAGTTTAAAGTTTCCCGATCTTCAATTTGAGGGTTGGTTTCAATAGGGTTTCGAACTTCACGTATCATATGATCAATTTCAGTCTCATTCGGAACAGGTTAATTAACAACTAGCTCTCGCTCAAGGTGGTTATGATCATGTACGCCTACCAATGGATGTGAGAAAGATAAAAAAATTTTAATTCTTTTAAGCTATCAGTTAAACAATTTTATAGTCAATCAGTTTTTATTTTTAAATCCTTTAAATTTCTTTTAAAGTAGTTTTTATCTTAATTTTACAGGACGCACATTGATAACAGCATATCTTTTTGTTAAAGTGTTTTATCCTGTATAGAGATTCATTATAAATAAATAAATAAATAAATAAATAAATAAATAAATAAACAAATAAATAAATAAATAAATAAACTACTTTGTCATACTACCATCTGAAGGTACAGGTACATAATCCCTACAAATTTGGTCCATTTCAGCATCTGTCAGCCTATAGTTACGCATTACACCTCTACGTACATTTCCTAGTCTGTTGGGGCCCATATATGGTCTAATTTCATTTCCCACGATTTTCCTCCATTCTCGGTATGTTTGTTCAGTTATATTAGCTGTCGGTCTTGACTGTGCAGTGAAAAGCGCTCTCAAAACCTGTTTGTACTCCTCTTTTGTCCATCTTATTCGATTTTCTTTAATAGGCTTTGTGGGTTGTGTCGTTACAGGATCAGGGTTAGGGACATCCTGGTTCTGATTACCTGGTAGGTCATTCTCCGAGGAGTTTATTCCAGTAGCAAACTTTTCGAGCTCAACCTGGTTTCTCACTGAGACACGACCCTTGTTGAGACACGCGACTCTTGTTGACCCGCGCGACGGTCGATGCGGTATGATATATTTCTAGTTTGCATTTCATTTGATAACATGTATTTTAGCCTTTCTGCCAAGGGGTTAGATATCTCGTGCCAGGCACCAACTGGAATTTTTATAACCACGCGGTATGTCCATGCGGACAGGCAAAACTAGTTCGTGTAACAAATGTAGCTTTCGCACATTTATTAAGGCCGAAGTCCATGCATGTCTCTTTACTGCCTTGTTCAGCTACTATCTTTGCAAACTGTCTGTGCATTGGTTTCTGATGATATGACGTTTTCTCTCTTGCTGTACATACTTCATTGTTACTGTTTCATCTGCTTTCTTCAGTATTCCTTCATCTAATACTGCTTGCAAAAGATTTTCTCGAGATTTACTTGCATACGCAAACCGACTTTCACTTTCTACCTCAACACAGTTCTAAACACTTATCAAACCTCTTCCCCCATCTCGTCTTTTAAAATAGAGTCGATCAACATCTGCTCGAGGGTGTAATGTCCTGCAAATCGTCAATAGTTTTCGCGTTTTGGTATCCATCGTTCTTAATTCATCTACCGTTCATTTAACTATTACAGCTGTATACCTTATCACTGAAACAGCTCTACTGTTTATGGCTTGAATATTATTTCCNCATCTGCTTTCTTCAGTATTCCTTCATCTAATACTGCTTGCAAAAGATTTTCTCGAGATTTACTTGCATACGCAAACCGACTTTCACTTTCTACCTCAACACAGTTCTAAACACTTATCAAACCTCTTCCCCCATCTCGTCTTTTAAAATAGAGTCGATCAACATCTGCTCGAGGGTGTAATGTCCTGCAAATCGTCAATAATTTTCGCGTTTTGGTATCCATCGTTCTTAATTCATCTACCGTTCATTTAACTATTTCAGCTGTATACCTTATCACTGAAACGGCTCTAATGTTTATGGCTTGAATACTATTTCCGCCATTTAATTTTGCTTTCAAGATGTTGCGTACTCTGCGAATGTATTCTTATCATTTCTTTCATTTGTTCGTGGTTTACACCATCAGATTCTAATATACCTAAGTATTTATACCCATCTTCTTTCTCTAATGACTTTATTCTTTGACCATAAACTTTCCTCTTTTCATTATCAATACAGCACACTTTTCCACCTCGAATTCCATCCTGATATCTTTGCTAAAGACTTTCACTGTATTGACTAGGTTATTAAGTTGCTTTTCATTTTTTCCAAATAGCTTTACGTCATCGATGAAAAATAAATGATTCACTCTGCTTTTTTCCCAAGATCATATCCCTCTTTCCCTTTTATAAGGATCAATGTTAGAGAAATCAGTGCAATAACAAATAATAATGGTGAAAGACTGTCTCCTTGAATATATACCTCTCTGGATTTTTACATTCCCAAGCGACACCGCCTCCAGCTGTTAGTCGGGTGCTCCAATGCTTCATACTGTTAGAAATTAAATTCTGGATATTTTTAGCTGCACCAAACATATCGAGACATCCAAGAATCCACGTGTGCGGAAGGAAGTCGAAAGCCTTCTTATAATTAATCCATACCATTCCAAGTCCTGTCAGCCTTCGTTTACAATTTCGAAGGATCATCCTGTCTATTAGCAATTGATCTTTTGCCCCTCTAGATCTCTTCCTGCATCCTTTTTGTTCGTGGGGTAGCAGATTACTGCCCTCAAGAAAACTGTATAAGCTGTCTGCTATCATACCCGTCAGTAACTTCCACATGAGATGCAGACAGGTAATTGGTCTAAAGTTTGATGCCACTGTTCCTTTATACGTATCTTTCATGATCAGTGTTGTTCTGCCGTATGTCATCCATTTTGGCACTGACATTCTTCCTTGTACACAGTTATCTAGTTGATCCTTTATTCGCTCATGAAGGCTGTTAAAATTCTTCAACCAGTACCCTTGCACTCCATCAAGACCAGGTGCCTTCCAGTTTGGGATTTTCCTAAGTTGCCTCACAAGCATTTCTGTGTTAATTGTCAACTCGCTTTCCCTCTCAACTTCATTTAACTCTTTTTTCAGATCATCCAGCCATTTTACTTCCCTATTGTGGTCTACTTCCTTTTCCCAAATTCCTCTCCAAAACTCTCTACACTCTTCAGTTTCTGGTACACCTTCATTGCATCTTACCACGCCGTCAATTTTGTCATAAAATCTCTTTTCATTTGACTGAAATAATCTATTTTGAACAAACTGATTATGCTTTTCGTTGTACCTTTTAATCTTTGCAGACACTGCGATAATTCGTTGTTTCAGCTCCTCTGCTTGCACTGTAATGCCCCTTTTTGAGATGCTGTACTTCTTTTCCAGCCTTGTTGCTTGTTGTTGATTTTTCAATTTTCCTTGTTTAATCCTGTCAATTCTACTGTGGTCTTTTCTCAATGACACTACATGATCACATAATCTTTTCTTCCATCATAACTCTATTTGCTTCTTCTCCTTTCGTTTAACTCCCAGTTTCTCTTGTACAAAAACTGCAGCTGCTAGAATCAATCTATTTGTCTCAGTTATATCGTCTGTATGGATATATTGTAATGTGCTATTAACCTTCTTCACTTTCTCTTTTACGCTGTTTCTGTTTACATTTCTCAAATTCATTGGCATTAATTATTTGGTTCCATTGTATTTGCCCATCACATCCTGAAGTATTTTTCGTGACTCTTCGTCGATTTCTGCCGATATTTCTAAGCTTCTTCTTTCATTCTGACTCTCAGATTGTAGGTTATCACTCTCTCTAGGTAGAAAGTCTCTTTGTATTTCTATTGCTCTTTCAGACTCCATGTCATTACATCTAGATTTAATTTCTTCAAGTTCTAACTCAGATAACCATTGATTTGTCTTGATAGCCCTCGCTTGATCTGCCATTCTTTGTTCTGTAGCCTCAAATACACCAACAATCAAGCATGTTTGCAGCATTCCTTTCCTGCACCCCCTTTTCGTTGGGTCACTTTTGTAATAGCAATGCATGACAAGCCTATTTACCTCTCTATTCCATGTTTGTCTAGCAGTAGTTTGATGACGACCGGATGCTGCCTGCTGTCGCACAGCATTCCTGTCGGGCACGACCCCTTCGCCATTTCTGGCTCCAGTACCGTTTATGCCGTTATTTTCTTCTGTTTCTGAATTCATTTTCATCAAATAATTGATAAGTTGATTTCAAGTGCAACAAACACCAGTATTTTTTTCGTGACACCATCACTCCCTACCCATGAGACAGACTTAACCCCGCCGGACGCCAACCTGGAGCTTCAATGGTCTCGGGGTAGGCAAGGACAACTATTATTATTATTATTATTATTATTATTATTATTATTATTATATTATTATTATTATATTATTATTATTATATTATTATTATTATCATCATCATTATTATACAAAATATTTCAACAGGATACAAAAGCTTCAGTTTAAGAAAAAGCTGTTATTAATGCTAGTCCTGCAAATCGGAAGAATATAAAAAATATTAGACCCGCAAATGAAATAGCTTTCATAAAAGATCCACAAAGTAAAGTGCTGGATGTTGATAACATTGTGATTAAAAGTGAACGGGTAGGATTACTATTGAATGTGACGAAAACGTTTTGTATGGTTGTATCGAAGAATAAAGAGACTCCAGATTGCCATTTAATAGTAAACGGGAAATTTATTAAACAAGAAGTCCAATTTATTTCTTTAGGTAGTATTTTCTGTGAAGCCATGGCAGTTGTGGGAGTGAAATAAAGTGCGGGATAGGACTAGCAAAGAAAAAATTTAAAGGTCCAGTGGATATTTTGGCAGAGAGAACGATCATGTTGATGACAAGGAAAAGGATATTAAAGTCATGTGTGGTCAGTTCTTTAAAAAGGTTGTGAAACATGAAAATAAATAAGAATGTGGACCAGGGATTGGCATCTTCAGAACTATGGTTTACAGGCGAATGCTAGGGGTTTTATGGCTGGATAAGCTAAGCCATGAAATAGTATTAGAAAGGGACAATACAAAGCGGAATCTGAGCACAACAATTACAAAGCGTCAAATGTCATTTTATGGTCACATGTGTAAAAAAGAAAAACTATAATACTTGGTCAGTTCAGTCAAGATGAAACAAAAGAGAGCCCGTCGCAGGCAAAGACAAGATTAGATTACTGGTATGTAAAGGAGAATGAGTCAATTTTAACGAGTGCATAAAATTATACAAAGGACAAAAGACAGGGAAATTTGGGTCATCATAATTGTTGATGTCGGTGCATATGGCAACTTATAGAACCCATTGGGGCTGCACACAGAAAGGATAGCGCATGTCTATGGCGAAATCAACCCAACTAGCCAAGTAAATAGCATTGTTACACGAGATAAAAATATGTATAATTGACGTTTTTGGAAAAATCTGAGAAGGTCTTAATCATTTTGATGTGAACCAGGGATCTCCAAGAATGCATCCTTCAGTGTATTCATAATTTGTACAACTTGTATTCTGTAGCAGTAACAAGTTAAGGGTGTTTCATTACAGCAAGTTAAAGAAAAAGGTATCTGAATATAAAATTGAGCACTCACCAATACACGCAGCTTCAATTCCATCAACATTTATCCAAGAAAACTCATCTGCTAATTGGATAGGGTCAAGAATTTCTACTTCGGCACCAAGTGATCTAATTAAAACCAAAAAAATATAGCTAGGTCGTGAATTTCAAAAATATTACAAAAAAAGATGATTTGCGTAGAACTAACAATGACTTTCAAATGACTCAAATGCAAAATAGAACTCTGTCATCTACCACAGATGTAAGGTAACACAGAGATTTAAATGCTTGATTTTTGGTCACATTCCAGTGAGGCATAAAAGTATGCAACTCTTTCGGATGCTAATGGATAGAAATATTCCAAAAATTAAAACAGCTTACGAGGAAAAATTACAACATTTGAACAATTCTTTAAAAATATCAAAGGTGAAGAAAATAATCCTACTGAGAAAATCCGAAATAAGGAAGGCAACTTCACTGGGCTAGCCATGCTTAATACCTAGGCAATGAAGGAGCATGTATGACTGACAGTACATAATGTGAATCTTTGGGAATTCTAACGGGGGGCTGAAGATAACAAAATAAAAATTTTATATGCAAGTATTACACTCTTTATTTACATACAGTAGATAGTGGCTTAATAGTTAGTACAACTGCAACGTAATCAAGAAATCCGGGTTCAATTCCCCGAGCGGGCGACTTTGGAACTTCACAAAAGAAAAAGCCATAAGTTAGCGTCAGGAAGGGCAACCGGCCAAGAAATTCCTCACTGCAAAATCCAAGTACCTATAAAGGGCACTGTCTGAGCCCCAGTTACTGGGGAAAAATGACGTTAAAACCAATAAAAAATTTTAAAATTACATACAGTAGACCTCAGTAAAACGTTGAGAGTCTGTACTAGAGCCATAATGAAGAACTGAATTTATCTGACGACTATTTCTGACCCCAAATCGTATTCAAATCATATGCCACACTGTAAATAGACCAGGTACATATAACTGCTTCAAAGGAACAACGTTGGATACTATTCCACAGACATTTGTACTATTATTAAGTGTTTGGGTGCATAATATTGAAAAATACAACGACACACATCTCTAAGAAGTGGCTATCTGCCATAGGATATAGGAAGAGAAAATTGAATCCTTATATGTACTTCTCTACGAATCATTTGCACATTGAAGCTGCAAAATGGTTTTCGAGTAAATGAGACTAGCAAAGCCAGGTATGTTGACCACCCAAAATTAAAGGTATTAAACAACTTAACCACCAGTGGTAGTGGTGACTCTAGATTTGCTGGAGTTACAACATCTTCTTTACGTAAGCTACCATGGGGAGCCAGACTCCTTGTAGACACAGTGGTCTCTCGCCCATCAGCATAGTGGATATGGGCGTAATGTGGGTTAGAGTGGATCAGGTCGGCTTCGTCAACCAATTGATCACTTTTGGTGCTTCTGACATTGTGCTTAACAAATACAGGACCAGGAGATGTCATCCATGAAGGAATGAAGCTGCCTGTAGAAGACCTGCGAGAGAATCCCAAGAACTGCTCGTAGGGTTTTTGGTTTGTAGCAGTGCACAGCAGTGAGTGAACCGAATGCAATACATTAGGAAGAACATTCTGCCATTTCTCGGTTGGTAGACCTTTCGATTTGAGACACATTGTAAGAGCCTTCCACAGGGTACCTTTTCTTCACTTGACCATTGCAGGCAGTATTGTAACTAGTGGTATGACTCATTGCTACTCTTTTGCTGGTAAGGAACTCCCGTAACTCAAGGCTCATAAACAATGCTCCTTTGTTCAAATGTATATATCCAGGCATTCCAAATAGAGAGAATAGCAAGGTGAGACTCTTTATCACTGTTGGAGTCGACACATCAAGACATGGGAAGACAAATGGGAATCTAGAGAATTCAACCACAACATGCAAGAAGTACTTGTTCTTATTGTTAGTAGGCAGGGGACCCTTACAGTCGATGTTTAACCTTTTGAATCGTTGAGTAGCCTTGATAAGATAAGCTTCTTTTGCTGGATGGTAGAAATTTGGTTTACACTCACAGCAGATAGGACACTAGTTGACTGTTTTCTTAACTTCATCTAAAAAACAAGGCAAGTTTTTGGCTCGTACAAAATGCCAGAGTCTTGCTATACTAGGATGACACAACGAATCATGAAGCTAGTAGAGTGAATCTTGAGTAGTTAATGCACAATGGTCCCTTGAAAAGGTATCAGGCAGAATACTTTCACAACCTGGATGATAAACGATGTCAAAGCTGTAGCAGCTAAGTTCCATTCCCCAATGCATTATCTTGTCATTCTTGATCTTGCCTTTGTGGCGTTTTTTAAACATGTTGGAGACAGACTTTCGGTTGGTCTTCAAAGAGAAGTGACATCCAGTAAGAAAGTGTTGTCAATGCCTTATTGCTTCAACGATTGCTTGAGCTTCTTTCTCAACAGCACAGTTTAATTTGCTTCCTTGTAGTGCTTGTAATAGGATCAAAGTCCCATGAATCGGTGGAGTGACTTAGTGTTGCAAGGGAGATGAAGTTCTTGCAAAGGTTGCAATCTCTCTGAATCCAGGTATATCATACCATCTTTGATGGCATACCGAAGTAAGGGAAGGCGTTGAGTAGACAGGAAACTTTTGCTATCATTGAACTTCAAATTGACAGCTTTGGCAGCTTCCATGAATTTGCTGAAGTTGATATTATGATCTTCTTGATCAAGTCCACATACAGTGATATTGTCAAGATAGAGAAACACTCCTTTTAGATTATGGTTTTCAACAAGCTTCATCATTTCCCTTTGAAAGCATGCTACACCATTTGTCACTCCGAAAGGTAACTGGGTGAACTGATAAAGTCTTTCTTTAGCTTCAAAGGCAGTGTAAGGTTTATCTGCATCTTTAAGAGGTATCTGATGATAGGCACTTTGGAGGTCAATTGTCCTGAAGACCTTGAATTGGGCAATTTTATTGATGGTGCTGTCAATTCTAGGTAATGGGAATGCATCTACCTGGGTAAACATGCTGGTTGCTTGTGAGTAATCTATGGCCAAGCATTTTTTGTGACTTTCATCTTTGGTAACAACTACTTGTGTTCACTATGGTGACTGACTGTGTTCAATAACACCTTCTGCTAGTAGTCTGTCTACTTCATTACTGATGAATACCAGGTCCTCTTTGCTGTAGTGTTGTGACTTTGAAGCAATAGGGTGACAAGCAAATGTAAGGTTTGCAAACAGTGAGGGTGCTTCAATATTCAATGTAGTCATACCACAGACAGACAAAGCAGGCTTGGAGCCCCCATATTCAAAGCTGACACACTGACACTGAAAATCTTGTCTGAGGATGAGGTTGGAACACAGTCCTGGCATAACTGAAAGATGAAAATCTTTGTAAATATATCATTGGTAACTTATGTCAATTAAGCAGACTCCTTCTGTTTGTATATTTACTCTAGATGTTGCCATGGATACACTATCAGACCAGGGTAGAACAGTTATATCAGCTCCTTGTACCAAACTCAGGTGGATACAGCTTTTGTTACTTCCACTGTCAACAACTGCAGTGACATTCCAATCTGAATTTACTACAACAGCAGTAGATGACTTTTTAAGAGCATCTGGGGCTCCCACTGATGCAAGTGTTGGAGTGATTGCAGTACTGACAGGCTTCATTGGTTTCCCCTGACATACCTTTGCAAAATGGCCCTTCTTTTGGCAATTATTACAAACAGTGTCACAAGCCAGGTACTTGTGCCAAGGGTGTTTGGCATCTCCACAAAAGAAACATGAGTATTCTGTGTTGTTGAAGCTGATATACAAGATTCAGTCACAGGCAAATCTGGTGGTGTTGTAACAGTAGAGTTGGTGGCGGCATTGAATGGCTGATGAATTAAGTAGCCTTCAGAACTTGGAATAACCAAGTCAAGTGCTCTAGCCTGGTCAAACGTATTTTTGAGATCAAGAGTTTTGTTCTCTAAGAGTTTCTGTCATATCTGATTTGATATTAGGCCAGTAATAAAAGCATCACAGATGTATTCTTCACAATATTTAGCAGCAGTAACAGATTGGAAGTTGCACTCATTGCTGAGCACTTTTAGCACTTGTAGATACTTGTTGAGGGATTCTCCAGGTTGTTGATGTTGAGTAGCAAGTACACGTCTAGCAATAATCTCATTTGTTGGTTTAGCATAGGTGTTTTGGAGTGTTTCTATTGCTGATTCATAATATGTACACTCCTCAATGTATTTGAAGAAATATGAAGAGACAAAGTTAGTAAGTACTCAGAATTTGTTGAGATCCTTTTTGGGAAGAAAAGAGAGAAAATTCACAAAGGTACATTTCCAGTGAATCCAAGCTTTTGAACCATTAGAACCACTTGGGTCGGCATCAAAACATTATGGTTTTAAAACTTTATCCATGGTGAAGGTTTTTTTATTAAATTGTAATAAAACGACAGTTTTAAGGCTTAAAATGAGACTTTAATCAAGAAACACCTTGTGCTACATAACATGGCCAGTTTTACAGAATGTGTATATCCACTGAGTACCATGGGTGCCTTAACAAAAGAAACCCAACAAAACTAATTTACACATTATTATAATAAGAGTCAAACAACAGTCAAACAGTGATAATCATTTTCAGTACAGTTTTGATGATTGGATGCTCTTCCTGACATCAACCACAGTTTCAGCTGTGGGCCAGGCCTTTGGTCATCCAAGACCTACTCACAAGGCCACTGACTTGTGAGTTGATCTGATTTTGAACTTTACTCTTGTAGCCTTTGCCTAAAAATGGTGCTGAACACCTGCCAGTCAAAGAGTGCTTTACAGTCACTTGTCTGTATTGTATAGAAGTTCGTTTGGGTGTAAGAACTCCAGACCCAACCATGGCAATCTGCCTGGATGCAGTTTTACATCAGTACCTAGGATGAACTACTATTATACANGATAAGTTTTGGAATGCTTTTAGTCTGACCCCTATCCATTGACCTGTTCGGCATGGTTGAACCTGCCAGGAGATGAACTCCCGCCGACATAGCTCTCCGGGTAATTGGGGTACGCAAGCTTTCTCACCACGACAAGGTGCATTCCATAGTTGCTTGTGAGTAATCTATGGCCAAGCATTTTTTGTGACTTTCATCTTTGGTAACAACTACTTGTGTTCACTATGGTGACTGACTGTGTTCAATAACACCTTCTGCTAGTAGTCTGTCTACTTCATTACTGATGAATACCAGGTCCTCTTTGCTGTAGTGTTGTGACTTTGAAGCAATAGGGTGACAAGCAAATGTAAGGTTTGCAAACAGTGAGGGTGCTTCAATATTCAATGTAGTCATACCACAGACAGACAAAGCAGGCTTGGAGCCCCCATATTCAAAGCTGACACACTGACACTGAAAATCTTGTCTGAGGATGAGGTTGGAACACAGTCCTGGCATAACTGAAAGATGAAAATCTTTGTAAATATATCATTGGTAACTTATGTCAATTAAGCAGACTCCTTCTGTTTGTATATTTACTCTAGATGTTGCCATGGATACACTATCAGACCAGGGTAGAACAGTTATATCAGCTCCTTGTACCAAACTCAGGTGGATACAGCTTTTGTTACTTCCACTGTCAACAACTGCAGTGACATTCCAATCTGAATTTACTACAACAGCAGTAGATGACTTTTTAAGAGCATCTGGGGCTCCCACTGATGCAAGTGTTGGAGTGATTGCAGTACTGACAGGCTTCATTGGTTTCCCCTGACATACCTTTGCAAAATGGCCCTTCTTTTGGCAATTATTACAAACAGTGTCACAAGCCAGGTACTTGTGCCAAGGGTGTTTGGCATCTCCACAAAAGAAACATGAGTATTCTGTGTTGTTGAAGCTGATATACAAGATTCAGTCACAGGCAAATCTGGTGGTGTTGTAACAGTAGAGTTGGTGGCGGCATTGAATGGCTGATGAATTAAGTAGCCTTCAGAACTTGGAATAACCAAGTCAAGTGCTCTAGCCTGGTCAAACGTATTTTTGAGATCAAGAGTTTTGTTCTCTAAGAGTTACTGTCATATCTGATTTGATATTAGGCCAGTAATAAAAGCATCACAGATGTATTCTTCACAATATTTAGCAGCAGTAACAGATTGGAAGTTGCACTCATTGCTGAGCACTTTTAGCACTTGTAGATACTTGTTGAGGGATTCTCCAGGTTGTTGATGATGTTGAGTAGCAAGTACACGTCTAGCAATAATCTCATTTGTTGGTTTAGCATAGGTGTTTTGGAGTGTTTCTATTGCTGATTCATAAGATGTACACTCCTCAATGTATTTGAAGAAATATGAAGAGACAAAGTTAGTAAGTACTCAGAATTTGTTGAGATCCTTTTTGGGAAGAAAAGAGAGAAAATTCACAAAGGTACATTTCCAGTGAATCCAAGCTTTTGAACCATTAGAACCACTTGGGTCGGCATCAAAACATTATGGTTTTAAAACTTTATCCATGGTGAAGGTTTTTTTATTAAATTGTAATAAAACGACAGTTTTAAGGCTTAAAATGAGACTTTAATCAAGAAACACCTTGTGCTACATAACATGGCCAGTTTTACAGAATGTGTATATCCACTGAGTACCATGGGTGCCTTAACAAAAGAAACCCAACAAAACTAATTTACACATTATTATAATAAGAGTCAAACAACAGTCAAACAGTGATAATCATTTTCAGTACAGTTTTGATGATTGGATGCTCTTCCTGACATCAACCACAGTTTCAGCTGTGGGCCAGGCCTTTGGTCATCCAAGACCTACTCACAAGGCCACTGACTTGTGAGTTGATCTGATTTTGAACTTTACTCTTGTAGCCTTTGCCTAAAAATGGTGCTGAACACCTGCCAGTCAAAGAGTGCTTTACAGTCACTTGTCTGTATTGTATAGAAGTTCGTTTGGGTGTAAGAACTCCAGACCCAACCATGGCAATCTGCCTGGATGCAGTTTTACATCAGTACCTAGGATGAACTACTATTATACAAGTGACTGTCTTCTGATGCTATTCCTAATTTGGTAAGCCATGTCAATGTTTATCAAAGCTAGAAACTTAACATCTCTCTGTGTAAACCTAACATTACCTGATAGCTAGATGACATTTACCTAAGCAGGAGTGTCACATAAAAGATTACTCAGCAGAAAATATGGCACAAATTAACCTCTGAAGCATGAACTAAAACCTTAAACTAAAATATTAAAATTATATGCAAACTTTTCCACTACCCTGACTAGAGTTTGAGAAAAGAACTACAAACACTTCTTGATTCATGTCTGTTGAACATTCATCAAGTCATCATCTCTGGCACTCTGGTTGGTGCCACATCAAATTGCATACCACATCAGAATCCTGCTTGCCGTCTTCTTTTCCTTATTCCTGCTTAACTTCAGTCTTACCTTGCACATCAGTAACCAGTGGGTGTCATCAACATTGGCAGGTTGGTAAATACAAAAGTTTCAGTTGTAAATATACTCAGTCCTCGGTATGACAATAAACTGTATCTGCCAGTGGAGATTCAAAATCTAGAGGGCAGAATGAGAGTGCCTTGAACCACTGGTATCTCACAGGTGACCTATGGCAAAGGTCTAGTACCCATTCTGCCCCCTACCTGGGTTACAGCAAATCCTATAAGCGACTGACTGGAAACCAGCGGATTTTAGGTACTTTTGCAAATGGTATCCCTGCCACAAGTCAAAGGCAAAGTCATTGGCAGCAGGATGATGGATGCAACCAGGGGAGAGGAATCTTTTTCATTCAATGGACCAATGGTCTGAAAGCATTTTGGGTAGGGGGATGATCTCATAAGACAACAGCTGATTAATACCTACCATTATCAGTATGGTACTGCCCTGAAGAAGGCAATGGCAAACCACTTCAGTTTTGCTGCCACGACAACATTACACAAAGTAGAGAAGATGTAGTGTTGGAAGATGAGCCCTGAAGATCTGAAGACACTCACCATGCTACTAGAGGAAGAGGTATCTTTTCTTTAAGCACCTGGTGGAAATGATGGAGTTGGGCCAAACCCAGATGGAAGCCTTTCACCTGATGTTGTCAGTAATGCTAAAGGAAAAGTATGCCTAACCAGCACATACAACATTGCTACATTGAAAATCTGTAGTATGTTCAGTGGTAAGCTTGAAATAGTAAAATCGGAGATGGACTGGATAAGGATATCAATCTTAGGTATAAGTGAATTAAAGTGGACAGGTAAAGGTAGTTTTTTCTCAGATAAACATGTAGTATTTTATTCAGGACATGAATCACAAAGGAAGAATGGAGTAGCTTTTATCATCACTGGATATCTAGAAAAACATGTGATGGGTTTTAACCCAATCTCAGGCAGATTGATCTCTATATGCATTAAAGGCCAACCAATGAATCTGACAGTGATACAAGTTTATTCTCAAACTTCAGGAGCAGAAGAAGATGAGATAGATGACTTTTACCACACTTTAGAAGAGACGATTAACAAAACACAAAAAAACAACCCCATTATCATGTTGATAGGTGATTTTAATGCCAAAGTAGGAAGGGTGCCAACAGCCAATGTCACTGAAAAACATGGTCTTGGGATACGGAACAATGCAGGAAGCAAACTAATTCAGTTCTGCACAGATTTTAATCTGACTATTATGAACACATGTTTTCAGCAGCCTAATCATAGATTTTACACATGGATGTCACCTGGGGGAACCTATCCAAATCAGATTGACTTCATTATATGGCAACAAAGATGGAGAAGTATGGCACCAAGCACCAAGACTCTTCCTGGTGCTGACTGCGGATCTGACCACAAACTACTCATAGCACAGATCAAAGTGAAGTTGAACAAAATCAAAAGCCGGCCAATGGTACAGAAGAAGTATGATCTGGACAACCTCTCAGATAAATATTTGGTTGCTGTTTCCAATAGATTTCAGTTACTTTCTCATGATGAACCTGCAAACAAGCTGTGGGAAGACATAAAAGTGATTATTAGAGAGTCAGCGAAAGAAACTTTACCAGTAGCAAGATCCCAAAAAAGATCCAAATGGTTGTCAGAAGAAGCAATAAGAATTGCTCATGATAGAAGAAAAGCAAAGAATGAGCATGGCATGGAAAAGTATAAACTGATGTACCAACATTTCCACCAACTTGTTAGAAAAGACAAAAATGCATACGTTTTCAAAGAATGTAAAATTTTAGAAACACATAACACAACAGGCAATTCCCGCAAACTTTCCAAGAAAGCAAAGTTGTTGTCTGGTAAATTCAATGCAAGGCTAGGGGTTATTAAATCCAAGGAAGGGAAGTTTCTTACAGATGGAAAAGAAATTAAAAATAGGTAGAAAGAATACACACATGAGTTATATTGTCATAATCCTACACTAAAGGGCAGTTACATCCCCAAAGATTTCACACAAACCACAAGTGACCTTTGGAGAAGTACAAGCAGCTCTAAAGTCAATACCAAATCAAAGGTCATCAGGAATAGATAAAATTCCAATTGACCTCATTAAAGCAGCAGGTAAGAATGCTTTGATGCAACTGACAAGGCTTTGTCAAGAAATCTGGACGACATTTGAATGAGCTTACATGGAGAGAGAGCTATCGAAGGAGCAGGCTGGTTTAAGGAGGGGAAGAGGAACAGGTGACCTTGTCACAAATGTGAGATGGCTAATGGAAACTGCAAGAGGGTACCAGAAAAAAAGTTTAATTTTGCTTTATTGATTACAGCAAGGTCTTTGATTGCATTGATCATCATCAACTCTGGAATGTCCTACAACATATGGGAGTTCCTGAACATCTGATACTTCTCATGAGGAATTTGTATGATAGTCAAGAGGCAACAGTAAGAACAAACCAATGAGACACTGATTGGTTCAGCATTGGCGAAGGAGTGAGACAGGGCTGTATCTTATCTCCTTACCTCTTCAATCTATATGCAGAAGCCATTATATGTTCGGCATGCCTGGAAGAAGAACAATTTGGAGTAAAGATTGCAGGAAGAACTATAAACAATCTATGGTATGCAGATGATACCACTCTCATGGCAGAAAATGTAGAAGACTTATGATGCTTACTGAGAAAAGTAAAGGTAGCAAGTGCACAGGCTGGCCTTTATCTGAACACTAATAAGACAATAATGATGGACAGATTGAAAGATTTCACGATTGACAGAGAGAAGATCAAGGTTGTGCAATCTTTCAATTTTCCAGTAAGTTTGATAAATGAAGGAGGATCATCTTAAGAAATCAGGAGAAGACTGGGTATGGCAAGGGCTGCATTGTCAAATCTGCATAAAATCATCAAGAGCAATGACATATCAAGGAAGACCGAAATCACAATAGTCTGAACT
>RDPX01000056.1:377194-380524 GCA_003991215.1 Morbakka virulenta
ACTTTGGGTTCTTCTTTTTCAAAAAGTATGCCACTGATGATCCCATTACGCCTCCACCAGCAATAACAACATCACAAGAAGACACAGTTGATCGCAGTCTGAGACATTCCTGCCTTAAAAATAAGGTCATTGTGTTCAACAGTTTCTGAGAACCTCGAAACTTGGCTAGCTTTGCCATTTTCTAATGATACTTGAATAAAAACACTCGTTGTACCTTCAAGTCAAAAGTAACACCAATCATCTACTATCAGCTTTGGGATAGTAATTTGCCGGTACTTGTTTCAAGGAAGTTCTCAGCGACAACAAGCAGGTTCTTGATTCAAGTCTTACAGAAATGTATCCAATTAATCCCTTGTCATGTGAACTTCAGCATTTCTCTTTTTTCTTTTTTCATGTTACGCAATCTGCAACGTTATTTTAACCAATTCCAAATGTTCATCGATAGTCCAATTGCAAAACTATATCACCTCATTTTAACATCCAATGTCACGGGTCATGTTGCATTACAATTGGGTAAACAGTCCAATGTCTTTCATTTCTTGCATAAAAGTAGAAATATCAAATGATTTGGGATATTTATTTTGTCATCGAAGCTCATCAATGAAGTTCTGGTTACAAATTTCAGCTGATTTCGCTTCAAGTCACGTTCAATGTTTTCAAGAACAGTGTGACTTTAAGCAGAATGGCCTAGAATGGTGATATAAAGCTTGAAAAATCTGTTTTGGCATTTGCTTTAACCAAATAAATGACAACCTCTTCTCATTAAACTTTTTCTGCCAAAAAAAAGAGAAATTCGTTGTTTCACTTTTGTTTTGATAAATTGAAAAAATTGTGACCTCTCGGTTCCCTGTGGCAAATGCGTCCATTGCGGTGAAGCCCCGGGATGCAAGCAGAAAGACTCCACGTTGGCGCACCCAAAGACCCGAGATTTAAATGAATTCTTTTTTGACGAAGTTGACGGCTTGTCCGTTCAAGTATACACCTTGATCTCTTTGTGGTAACTGGGCAACGAAGACGTAAATCAGTTGGAATCACATGGTTGTGTAGGCATCTTAAGGAGAACCTTAATTGATTGGTAAATTCAGCAAACAACTCCAGCCCTGTCTACACCCACGTCCGCACTACCAAAGTATAAAATAGCCGTGCCTAATCATTTCAGTAGCCTGATGATGAGAGAAGTATCTCTCGAAACGTAGCTCGGAAAAAAGCTTACGACTCATGACATGATAAAGCTCTTACATCTATGGCTTCCTCTGAGTCCATAAAGTTCAGAATTTTCACTATTAGAGAAACATATGGAAATGATATTCTTTAATTAGAGCCTGATGATGAGAGAAGTATCTCTCGAAACGTAGCTCGGAAAAAAGCTTACAACTCATGACATGATAAAGCTCTTACATCTATGGCTTCCTCTGAGACCATAAAGTTCANTTCCTCTGAGTCTCTAAAATTCAGAATATTCAAGATTATTAGAGAAAATTATGGAGATGATATTCTACAGTTTTGGAGCCTGATGATGGGAGAAGTATCTCTCAAAACGTAGCTCACAAAAAGCTTACGACTCATGACATGATAAAGCTCTTACATCTATGGCTTCCTCTGAGTCCATAAATTTCAGAATATTCAAGATTATTAGGGAAACTTATGGGGATGATATTCTTTAATTAGAGCTTGAAGATGAGAGAAGTATCTCTCGAAACGTAGCTCGGAAAAAAGCTTACGACTCATGACATGATAAAGCTCTGACATCTATGGCTTCCTCTGAAGCCATAAAGTTCAGAATTTTCAAGATTATTAGGGAAACATATGGAGATGATATTCTTTAATTAGAGCTTGAAGATGGGAGAAGTATCTCTCGAAACGTAGCTCAGAAAAAGCTTACGACTCATGACATGATAAAGCTCTTACATCTATGGCTTCCTCTGAGTCCATAAAGTTCAGAATTTTCAAGATTATTAGGGAAACATATGGAGAAGATCAAAATCTTCAAGGCATGCACAGAGATGATTCTCTTCTACGGCTTAGAATCATGGACACTAAATGTGGCGTGTCGAAAACTTCTCGATGGTACATACACGCGAATGCTTCGACTCGCGTACAACATCTCCTGGAAAAATAATCCCACAACTAATCTGTTGTATGGTTCCTTACCTCTTGTATCAGAGACTGTGAGGCGGAGACGACTTTCATCTGCAAGACGTGCTGGTCGCCATGATGAACCAGCAAGAAAACCTCTACTTTGGTCTCCAGATGCGAAAAGAAGAGTTCTTATGTCACACTGAAGTCAATCATCGAAGAGGTAACTGGTTTGACAGGGTTGTAACTGATCAAGAGCTCTGGGCTTCGGAAGTTGTTCATGTTTCACCAGCATCTTCTGGTATTGGATGAAGCAAGCAAGAATAAGAAGACGTAGTCATATTGAGTAATATTGAGTAATATGGTGAGTAGTAGTAATAGTATTAAAAATAGTATATATTGGAGTATAAGTGGAATTGCCAGAGCCCTAAAACTGTACAAATAGTATCAGATATGAACAAATGTATTACACAATTATTATTAATATTAATACATGATTGATATTTGCATGTGATCAGAAGGAAAAAGAACTATATCGGGAGGAGAATTTTAGACATGAGTCTGCCAGGAAGGAGGAAGAGAGGAAGACCAAGGAGACGCTACATGGATGGAATAAAGAAGGACATGAGTGGATTGGGAGTTAGAAGGGAAGATGCTGCCAATTGCAGCAAATGGAGGAATATGATCCGCTGTGGGGACCCTTAACTGGGAGCAGTCGAAAGATAAAGAAGAAGAAGAAGAAGAAGAAGAAGAAGAAGAATCTCGCTCGAACACGTTCCAAACTTGTGTGGACGCCTATTTCCTAGTAATAATAATAATAATAATAATAATAATTCGTCCTGGGTATGACGTTAAAATACATCCGGTTGTGGAGTTTCGACGTGGGCGAATGAGGTTGCCCTTTGCCACAACTACCTCCAGGTCACCATTGGGCAAGGTGTAGTACCTGTTAGCCCTGGGTAGGTGGAGCTCATTACCCTTGGTTGGCAGTCCACCTACGAGAAGGAAAACTCTGATTTTACACCCTAGTCTGTTATTTTTATGATGAAAAGGTCAATTAGAAAGAAATCATGCCACATCGCTCGTCGCGTGGATAAACAAGGAGCGCGTCCCCCGGTACCCGACCAGGCTGGGGTCGAAAAGATAGCTACTGAGTCGGAAACACTTTCCATAGATCAAGAGGCAACCCATGATCAGGTTTGTCCAAATGATGGCCCTCTTGAAGTTTCATCATCAAATGAAAGTCAAAAAAAA
>RDPX01000056.1:392779-409916 GCA_003991215.1 Morbakka virulenta
CATAGATAGATGGATAGATACATAGATAGATAGATAGATAGGTAGATTGATAGATAGATAGATGGATAGATAGAGATAAATAGATAGGTAGATAGATAGATAGATGGATGGATAGATAGATAGATAGATAGATGGATGGATATAGAGATAGATATATATATATATATAGATAGATAGGTACATAGATATATAGGTAGATACATAGATAGATAAATAGGTAGATAGATAGATAGATAGATAGATGGCTAGATAGATAGATACATAGATAGATAGATGGATAGATACATAGATAGATAGATAGGTAGATTGATAGATAGATAGATGGATAGATAGAGATAAATAGATAGGTAGATAGATAGATATGATTATTCTGAAGCATTGAGGTTAGCTTGGGTGAAGACAAAACAACATTCTGTCAGTGACACCAGCAAACTGTGTTGCAAAATCCTATGGTTATGAGTGTTGTTTGGCTTACAATTTATGCATAAGATGCCAATAGTATGTTTCCATGATAATCATAGACACTGCTTTGAACCCATATTTATTTTTGGTTGTAGAATCTGTATATGTAGGTATGTAGGATTTAAATAGAATTATCATTCCCCAAAGGACACACTGATAGTTATATTCATGATCACATTGTTTTTAGCAGGTTCTGCAGCATTGAATTCAGTGTATGCTGATTATCATCCAGGCATTTTTGATTCACAGGTGAGAATAGTTTGTATCTCTATCCCCCCCCTCCCCCAACTTTCTCTCTAATACACATATATGCACAACAAACACAAAACACACACTACATTAAAACAATTACACAGTACAGTGGGATTTTGGGGGGGCATAATTATACTTCTTTTTAGTGATTTTCTGTAATTGCTGGAGTGAAATGAATATAAATCAATAATCTCTAGCTGATTCTGCCTCCTTTTTTATATAATTTCTGTTTTGAATGAAAGTCAAGATGAAAAAAAGGTAGAAGATGATAATTACATTCAGCAAGTTCTTGCATTGTGGTAGGAAAAGCATTTTATATCATAACATTTGTCTACAAATACTAGCTTGTGTGTTTGGTAGGCTAATCCAGAGACAAGGACACATATATAGTCTGCACCATTGTTCTTAATATTATTTATTTATTGACATCATAACAGAAAACAAGATTTCAACCTTTAGCAATAAACATTTTGTTTCACACTTGTTTATTTCCAACATTACATTTAAATTTCCTTTTACTATATTTGACTATATTTTTATCTTTGCTTTTGCTCTATTTTAAAACAACATGGAGTCTGTAATGTTTATTTTCTTTAACATAAGTACCTTTCTCAACAACAATATGCTATTTCAAAACCTTTTTTTTTTCTTTATTGTCATTTTATTCAGTCTCCACATCTGAACTTCCAGTACATATATTCTTTGGAAAGCTCCAGAAGAAAGAGAATGATATCTACGTGTATTAATAAATATTCTATTTTCTTTACAGCACGGTTATTGATATTGTTTCCATTGGGTAATCATAGATTGTTATAGATATAGGGCTACTCAATGTGTGTCTCCTGTTATATGTTACATGTCCATTTACGTTACAAGGGGCCATAATGAAAATAAGGTCTTCATGATCTGTATTATGCTACCCCTGCCACCGTTTCTCTAGAGTACCATCCTGCCTGTTTGATTGTTCTTTTTTTCTTTTGGTTTACTCTTATTTTTAACTATTTTGGATAACATCATGTATTAGATTTTTAACATTTACCTTTGAACATTTGTATTTTTTTGTTAGTGGGGAATAAATAAGTTCATACATACATACATACATTCATACATTCATACATACATACATACATAGATACATACATACATACATACATACATACATATATACATACATATATATATATATACATACATACATACATACATACATACATACATACATACATTCATATAATTACTTTAAAACTGATTCTTAGAAATATGTAATAGATTTTGAATGGTCAGGCTTTAACATAAAAATGATGATTTTATCAAATATTTGGAAAGATATGCTAATTTTTTATTTGCTAATTCTATAACTAAGGAAAATTTGAAAAAATGAAATAGGAGGTCAATTTTGCAAACTTTTATGAATCTTAGCTCAAAAGTAAAACCAACTAGTACAGTTATTGAGTGAACATCTTAGTCCAACACCAAACACAATTGTAAGGATATTTGATTTCTATAAACGAGGTTGGAGGTCAAGTGAATATGTTAATTATTTTATTGCCAAACTTCATAGGCTGTGTGAGCAATGTGACTTCAGTACTACTTTAAGTGATAACTTGAAGCAGTGAAAATGTTCAACAAAACCATAATAGACTCAATCCTTGATATCACACTTGACATGGCCAGAAAATAGGAAAATATATTTTGTGATACAAGGTTGATTAGAGGTGCCACAGCTGCTGGGGAACATGGATCAGTGCACAGGCTAGAATCAAAGGGGAGAATTTAAGGGGGAAAGAAGTGCTTTTGCTGTGGTTTTCCTCTGTATCTTGCAAATAATTGCCCTTTTCTTAATGGGGAATGTTTTAGGTGTGGGAAATTGGGTCACACTAAACACAAATGTAGATTTGAGAAAAAGCTATTTAGTGGTAATAGAAAAAAGCAACAGGGATAAAGATGATTATTGTAGTTGATGATGGGAATGAGACCACTGGCATAGAGAAAGAGGCTGATTTTTTAATAATGCATGAGAAGTGGAGTCTCCACTGACCCATTGGTGGTAAACATGTGAGTCAGAGCAGAGAATGAGCTTGACAATTTTTATAGCAGTGCTTTAATAGCTCTTCATTCTCTATGCAGTGTTATTTATGATTGTGATATGGTTTATGATCTTAATGTTATTGAATTTTTTGAGCTGGAAGCTTAAATGCAAAGTTTTACTTTTCTTATGTGATTTTTTTTTTCTTTATGTGACTTTTAAAATCTGTTTTAATTAATTGTTTATTTATTTATTTATTACTGTTACAGTTGATTGTTTTGCCAGTAATGAAGTAACATCTTCTAGTGCTTGTAATTTTGACTGCAAGGAACTCCAAGGGAAATCAGATTTATTGGAATTTAGTAGTATTCTTTTTCTTCTAGGTTTCATGTTCTGATGGCACTGCAAGTTCACCAGATTCAAACAGTCTGGATGGATCTGATGCATGGCTTTCAGATATTAATATCCAAGGTATTACTTTCATATTTCTACCCCAACTGATCTTTAAAATCATAAAACTACATATTACATATAATATATAAACACTAATTAGCTCCAATCACTTTTTAAAAATAATTTATAACTACTCAGAAAAAAACTTCAAATTGCTAAACATTTCTACTTTCACCATTAATGCACAATCCAGCTACATACAGTTCATATATTGAGAATTACACAACAGAACAGTGTATGTTCAGGTAATTACAATGAATATCTCTAAACAGTAAAACCTGAATACTTTAGATAACACATGTAATCACAAGATAAGGAATGTACAGGGGGTGTTTGAGAACAAGATACACCTGTCCCTACATACACAGAAGAACAACATGCAATTAGGAAATTACAATGAAAGTCTTCAAAACAATATTTCCAGAATACACTGCACTACAGATGTAACAGCAAGAAATGGAGTAATGATGGTGTAGTGTAACAAAGAGATGTTGAAGAAGATGATACCAAATGCCTCACCAGAGCAGAAGATAACCAATAAAATAGAACAATAAAAACAACAAAAACAAATGAAAAAAAAAGACAAACTAAGGCTAACTAAAGTCAGATGAATGAAAGTTAACAAAAATATTGTGAGTAGGTATGCTAAAGGCATTTCTTAAAATTAGTTCAATCAACTTAAAAATAAGCTCTTCTTAAAGATTTTTTTTATTCTAAACACAATGATATACATACTATCTTGGCAGATACATATGTGTAAAATTTATGATAATTTTAAATCATAAAATTTGAAGGTAATACAGTCAAAAGCCAGAATGGTATAACCAGAAATGCAGCGAGTTTTGGATCATGCACACCCCTTTCTGCTTGACCAGTCTCTGGTATGCATCCTCCAGCTTTTCTTTACTGCTGCTTGAACTGTTTGCTCTGCAGCCAACTCACTAGCGAGCTTCTTCACCCACCTACCTGCCATCACCAAGATAAGCCTCTCTTGAGAGCACAGGTTCTCAAGGTCAACAACCACCTCATTGGTGATGTGCTTCTTTACTTCAGGGGGTTGTCTTTTCTTGAGCAAGTTAGAGACGCCTCTGTGCATTAGTCCCAGCTTTATGAGGACAAATGAAACAAAGTCAAGGTCAACTTTCTTCTGAAGAAAAGCAACAACATCACCACTGCCAATGTACAGCTTGTGGGTCTTCTTTAAGAGTCAGATCATTGTATTTTTAATATCAGAAGCAGGGAAGTTGACTTCAGGGAAAAGTCACTCAAACTCCACTTGGAAACTGTTTGAAAAAAAAGAACATTAGTATCAACAAACAAATATCAATGAATAGATAAAACTTTTTATAACTGGACTCCACAACATGTGTAAAATGAGCAATTAATTTTAACTTATTGAAATCTTCCTCACATTCACCACCACCAACATAGTTATACCTTTTAATGTACACTGAGCACAGCCATCATCAAACTGGCATTCATAATTACTTCATACATACATACATACATACATACATACATACAAGCAGATATTCAAACATACCCTACAAACTTACATGCATACCAAAATAATATATGCATCTTGTACACACATGCAAAACAAAATCATTTGCATATGTCGATGCTAAACTAGGTTTGTAATTATCAACATAAAGGCAGTGAAAAAATTGACTTTTTACATCCACCAATTTTGTATACAATATGCAACCTTGCTTAAGCAAGACATGATCTACAACAGAAACCAGCCCACAAAAGTCAAACATTGAGTTAACAAAAGTATTAAATATGTGCATTTAGTAATCATCATCATCATCATCATCATGAGTATGAGGGTGAGGAATAAAACCAATAACCAAAACAACAAAATTTTTTGAGATGGTATTGCACACAGAAAAGTATTTCCTCCTACTTCATTTCATATGAAATGTGAATCATTTGAAAAATACTGAAAAAATATTTACAAGACACAAAATGTATCATCATCATCATCATCATCATCATCATCATCATCAAAAAATTTGGTTTAACGTCTGTTTTGCATGCTAGCATGTGTTGGACACTTTCTTGAAATTGACTTCCAAGTTATCCTATCCTTCACACCTTTTTATTTGAGATCCATCCTATCACTAAACCTATATCACTAAACCTATATCATAAAATATATATTATAAAACATATATTATAATATCAATATTTTTTCAAACCAATATTTTGTCATCCAAATGACAGACTTAAAGAAAAGATTGTTTACATTACCTTGTTACTTAAAATAAACAATTGTTTTTTAGAATGCCATAAATCTTACTTGATTTTTTAATAACTGAAAACAAAATATTAGAAAATATTACTGTTATTATCCAAGAAATGCAGGATGTCATTCAACATAATCAATAAAGTGTATATTTAAATAGCTTTTACTTAAAATGCATCACTCATTGCACCCCAATACCTCTCCATTGCCGAGTGTTTTAAACCTTGGTGTGTTTTACCAAAATGCTAAATGTAGTGTTAACGTATGGGACTTTATGTATTGATTATGTGAAGGAGTTTTTTGAGTTGATATTGATGATCTGATATGGCAATGTTCACAAAGTGATGTAATATTTTATACTTGCTTGTATCTCTGTAATCAGCACTTAATAGTACACTTAATAAGAACCATGCAAAAATATATAGTTTAAAATTTTAAATAAACGGTAGCAATAATAATATTTTTACTTACCAACAAGATCAATCAAGTGGAAATCTTTTGGCAATGAAGGCATTTTACATTTACTTGGATAGCTTGATCAGATTAAGCCATTCTTGGGCAGAAACATTAGTCAACATGGAGGCTTTAGAAATGTGCATTGGAGATATGCATTTAATAGCAAAACTGCTCAGAGAATATCATTGCTTTGTAAAAACTATACACTGCAACTGAAAGACAAAATCATGCTCTTTCTGATGATCTGTTGTAAGCACACACTTGATAAATACAATGCTGTGGAATATGACTTTGAAAACTTTAAACTACTTTTTCCCACCAGTGTTGATCATATTTCCTGGTTAATGAGATATGTAAATGAAGTTTATAAACAGGCCTTGTTATTGAAACCATTTTAAACTCAATCAAGTCAGTATTTGCAAAGCAGTTTTGAATATAAATATTGGGTTCACCCTTTAACAAAATGGGCCAAGGGATACATACAGATATATAATTGTAAGACATTACCTTCTAAATAATAATAATAGTAGTAGTAGTAGTAATAATAATAATAATAATAGTAGTAGTAGTAATAATAATAATAATAATGGAAACTTTTTATTTTTTCATCTGAACATATACAATTACAAACCTCACTAATCAAGGTAGTTTGCATTGGCTTGCCTATTTAACAAAATCAAAATTAAATATTTTACTAACAAAATCAATAAAGCGACAATAGTTCAGGGCTGGTCCATGGTTTATTTCTACGACAGAATATGTAGTATGTGGTGTGAATGATTATGTTGGAAAGTTTGGTTGAAAGAAAGCGCTCGTGTTTGTTGTCGATGTTCAAAGCGTTGCACATTTTACTGAAAGTAATACAAGATTTACCGAATATACCTAAAGAGCTCATGGAGAGATTTACGAAACTAACTTTCGAAAAGCTGGATTGTAAATCACGAATTAAAGAACGATATTTTTCGTATTTGCGAGAAGAATTTTTATCCAGGTTTGTTTCATAGCCCACGGTCAATTCAAGAATGTATAGCTGTTGTTGTGGAGTAACTAAGAGCAAATCAGGCCTCAAGGCATCTCCAGTTATAATACATGGCGATAAGAATCCACAGATATCAGCATATATTGTACAGCCTTCAAGAGATTTGAGAGAACCTGCTAAAAACTGTAGTGCTGAGTTGTGTCTCCAAGTATATCGACCTTCCTGAAGGTACGTTTTGCAGCCGGCGACAACATGAAGAAGGGTTTCCGTTTCAAAGCAGGAAGAGCAAGAGGACGATAGACTAAGTTTCCATTTAGATAGATTTTTACGAGTTGGAAGGGTGTTATTCAAATAACGAATGGTAAAGCTGAAGATATTTTTGGGCAGCTTACTTTGAACTTCGGACCAAAACTTGTTATATTTTGAAGTTGCGTTGTCAAAGAGAAATGAGAGAATAGTACCTTGAGTAGTAAGATGACTTTGTAAACGCTCCTTGTGTTCTGTCTGTACAGCTTTCAGAACTTCTTTTGTATTTTTATAAACATCGTGTTGTATATTGGTACCATTGCTTGTGTTTTTCCACAATGTTCGGATATTATCATTTGGTGACAACTTCAGAGCGTTACGGGTGACAGTTTGGCATTGTAGAAATTTTGTGGTAGGCAGCTGCAAGTTGAGTCCAAATTGATTTTTGGAAAGAATAATGGAGCTAAGCGTGGCACTTATAGGCAGGTCAAGCCACTGGCGTATGTATTTAGAGACCAGGTTGTCGAGATTTTCTGCCACCCAAGTCTTAGAAACATTTGAAACAGTAAGGTGCCAGGAAACCTTTGGGAGGGCAAATTCACTATAGAGACGCAGTTTGTGTTTTGGATGGATAGGTAAGGAATCAATTTGTTTGAGAAGATCTAGTAAAACAGACAGAAGCTTGGATTTGTGAGACTGATTGGTCATTTCAAAGTCAAAGTAACGTCCAAGATACTTAAAGGCATCCCCCATGGCTACAGGAGGTACAGTTTCATTATTAACAAAAAGTTTAGGTTGAAATTGAAGAGATCTTGTAGTGAATTTTTTAATTCCGAATGTGGCACATTTATCAACCCTTATGATTATGTTGGCCCATTGACACCATCGAGTAAAACAGTTTAAAAGAAGCTGGTTCTCTCTTTCCCCACTTGTAATAACCGCAGCATCATCTGCGAACTGAAACCAGTGTACAGGATTGAACATGCGATCATTCTTATCGTGAGGTGAAAAACCAAGTTGCTTGTACTTTTCAGCCCTAATATATTGAATAAATGTGTTAAAACACATATTAAAGAGTAGTGGACTAAGACAATCTCCTTGTAAAAGTATAATAATAGTAGTAGTAATAATAATAATAATAATAATAATAATAATGACATAGCTGTCATTATAGATGTAAGAGCTTCATCATGTCATGAATTGTAAGCTTTTTCTGAGCTACGTTTCAAGAGATACTTCTCCCATTGTCAGGCAGCCTGACGATGGGAGAAGTATCTCTCGAAACGTAGCTCGGAAAAAGCTTACAACTATATATGAAAAAGCTTATGACTATAATGTCCAAGATGTACAGGCATTTAAGTATTACTTTTTTCAAAGGACTTTTCAAGCATACAGTTAACTACAATATCTGTGATGCAATACTTCTCCTGACGCCTGACGATGGGAGAACTATCTCTAGAAATGTAGCTCGGAAAAAGCTGACGACTCATGACATGATAAAGCTCTTACATCTATGGCTTCCTCTGAGTCCATAAAGTTCAGAATTTTCAAGATTATTAGCTGTCATTATAATAAATAATATACCAATGATAAATAAACAAAAACAAAGATTTTGAGCCAAAGCCAGATGCATTAAAACTTTTGTCAGATTTCAATTATGACATCATTGCATCACAGATATTGTAGTTAACTGTATGCTTGAAAAGTCCTTTGAAAAAAGTGATACTTAAATGCCTGTACATCTTGGACATTATATCAAGATATAAGTACAAAAAATTCCATTTATTATTTGGTTCTTGCATACATCTGTGTTGCATCCAAGGAGGTGCCTATGTGATCTTATTAAGGAATAATGCCACTTTTTATTGATATATTAGAATTGAGTCAAAAATTGTTCATGGGGCTTTTAACGAGCTGGCATCTGTTACTGTTAAGCAAAATTTTCTTAAAAAGTGATTATAGTTTTGTTTGCAAAGGAACAAAAGCAATGAAATTAAATGAAAAGTAACCAGGAAGGCACCAGGAAGAACATCCAGACAAAAAATTTGTTATTGGTCAACAAAATGATAATTTAAATCACATGAACAAGTGCAAGAAAAGAGAAAATAAATTATACACCATTTGTTAAAGTGTTTTATATTCACAAATTTCTTTTTAGGGGCAGCTCTAATCAAGGAGGAACCAATGTCACCCATGAAGCCATTTGAATATGAGGTGGGTTGTTATCATTTTTTATCACTTATTTCAACTATCGATTTGAAATAAAACTTTTGAGGATAAAATAAGAATTTACACCCAATGGCACTTAGAATTTGCAGTGTGTAAAAGTTTGTGTGAATAAAGTACAAGAAAAAGTTGATAATGTTTAAATATTATTAATAGCTGACAGACGTGTATTATTAGAGGTATTGTAGGACAGTTTATAGGAAACTGTGGTACACAAGTTTTAATATATGATACTATATTAGGTTATGTTTGTAAGGTGTTAAGGTGTATGCACAGTGGTGTATGCAGTAACTTGAAGTCGAGTTGGAATTGACAGTGTGTGTATATGTACACACATATATATAATATATATGTAATATATATAATATATATAAACATATATATATGTTCATATGTTTACTGCCAATTTCAAGTTCTAATGAAAATTAAAATTTTTGGTTTTTCTGTGAATATCAAGGTCTAGCTTGGTCTCAAATCTAACAATCTAGAATGTACAGTGAGACCTCATGTTTTATCATGTTATAATAAAGCTCATCGCCAATTATAACAGATAGGTTGAAGTATTTCTGGTGTATTATGGTTAATGATAAAATCAAGATTTGAGATTCACAGGAAAGTAGCAATTACATTTTATTTATAAAACACGTTAAATTTTCTTTGGCAAAGAGTGAGCAAGTGGAGCAACTGGAAACCACACGAATGACACAATATATCCTATTTTCTCTCATTTCTGCTATGTTGAAGTTTCTTAAAATTGTGAATGAGATAATGACAGAGTAGGGTTTGGTTTATATATATATATAGTTGATTAGTGAATTGATCTTGTTTTTTATTAATTGTTTTTTTCAATATCAAATTGAGCATCTGTTTACTTTTTTATGTTTTAAAGATACAAATCTATTTCACTATTTCTATTATTCTTCACTATGCTTCTGGTATCTCTCTTTATCTCATCAATTTCAACAGATACTTCTGTAAGCTTATTTATTTTATTGATATTCATATATAGTAATTTAAATAAATAAGTGCTATTTAAAACTCATCTTAACAGATGAGTGTTGATTTAACACTTATCTTGACGTTATCATGTATATATATATATATATATATATGCTCAATCTGCAGACAGTACTGTTTCGCCCTTTGTGGGCTCATCAGTCCAGCACAGAGCTTCTGAGACATCACTCTCTGGCCACGTTGCCGGAGCAAACACAGCTTAAAGAGTTATTGTGGGATCCTGTCAGAGTGCTCAAACCACGCATGCGCAGTGAGCATTGCATTACGCTAACAACAGGTTCCCAAATCTCAGATAGAGTGCTATATAATATAATATATAATATATATATATAGATATATATAATATAAATATATGTAATATATAATATAATAATATTATATATATATTATATATATATATATTATATATATATATTATATATATATATTAGGTGTGATAAATAAATGTTGATTTAACACTTTTTACTGATACATCATATATGAAAATATCACATTATGATAATAAGAAAGAAGATTAAACAACTTTTTGGATGAGAACTTTAGATTGTTGATCTGCGGGCAAAGTAATTGTGGTAAAACAAATTTACTAATGTGAATACTAAGAAAACTTTAGTGTATTATGATTAGATTTATATATATATATACACACCAAATAGTCATCAAAATAAAATACAAGATCTTATAACTTTAATGAATAACATCTCAAAGAAAGTTGGCACACAAGCACATGAAAAAACAACTACAGTTTTGTTGCTACATCACGTTTCTTCCATTGCATTCGTCAGCCAAGTGAGAATATTTGTTCTTTACACAGTCTTTTTATTTTTGTGTATAAACTAATTACCACAGTCTCAAGACGATCAAAGCAACAAAAAATAACCTCTTTCAAGTATCTATAATAAACTTATTTTAGTGGCTTCAGTGTATATTTGTTACAATGTTGACTGTTTCTCGAGTCCGGTAGGCAAATATAAAAATCCCTATGCTTCAGCGCGTCTAATAACTACTCTTTCTATTTTCGTGGGGCAGTGCATGGGCTGTTACGTTGTATACTGAGTTACTTTTTCTGTTGTTTTCTTTCACATATCAGATTCTTTTTGACAGTTCAGTGTTGTAGCAGGATTTAAATGACTCTTTGCTGTTGGGTGTATGTTTTATGTTCGGTTTTTATGGAAGACTTTGACTTTGTATACAATGTTTGTTGCTAGACAGTGTACTTTCAACGGCAATCTTCCATTTTTCAGAAATTACAAGATTTCATTGGTTGTTTTTTTTAACACTGGTATGTTTGTGGCATTTGTCAGGCAACACTATGTATATCTGTGTATTTTGGTGAAAGATTTTGTGATATTGGTGCTCTAGTTTGAAGGGATTTATCAGCCTACAATTGATCTTATATGAAAAATTCACCTTATAATCTTTGATGGTGACGTATGCTTTTCGTACCGTGTACGGATTCATTTTTCTTAAGACTGATTTTGATTGCGACACATTTGGCATTTTTGTTATTTATTTTGTTTTCATTAGTTTGTTGTACTGTTGTTTCAATATTTCGTAAATATTGGTAGTTTTGTCAGTAAACACAAATATACTTTCGGATGTTCTCATCTCCTTGAGGTCTAATCGAACTTTTTCAAGGGATTCCTTGTTCGATCCATTTCGAATTTGTGGAGATGTTTGATACCAGGTGGTGTAGCAAGTGATTTAAAACAAAATTTGATGGGAGTTTTGGAGCTTTTTTCGGGTTTCATTTTTCAAATGGATTTGAATTGTTAACAATAAATATGCTTTGCAACTTTCTAACGTATTCGCTTGATAAGGTCTTGAACTTTCTCCACGAAGCATTGTAAATATTGCCTCGATGACGAAAGTGGTATGTTCTTCGCTGTGTATGCAAATTCCATTGGTGCTTCGAAGTTCTTCGTTTTTAATTCTTAAGTCCTTGTAGTTTCAGTATACTATCTTCCTTTACATCTTTTGTAAGCATTTCTTTTCCGTTTGCGTTGCTATCATTGTAATTATTTTTGCAAAAACCAGGAAAACAAACTTTGATTTACACGTGGAATTAATTTTCATTCAAATGGTAGTTTTTATTACAGTTTACTTCACCGAGTGAGCTCTATTGTCAACTGGATTCACTAGCAAATCATTTTGACCGTAATCCAGAAAAGAGTCTGTCTATTTATCCTTTACTGTTGGCCATGTTCTGATTAGATGCATTTGGCTTCTCAAATATTTCATTTTCTTTTCTTTTTTTTTTTGCTTAACAAGGTTAGTTGAGTAAGCTCCTACAGTCCTCTTTTGATGTTGTCTTTTCATTGTGTTTTTAGTCCTCTGTATTATGAACTACTTTTATTTGATGCAAATAATTTTAAAACTGGCTACACTTCCTGATGCAAATTGTAATTGTCAGCATTGGACCCTCTGTTAACTTATCCTACAGCTGACTAAGTTAACTACCTCTTTGTGATTGGCCATTGCCTTGTATCATTAATGAGCTCTGCTGGTCTTTTACAAGACTCTTCATCATGCAGGGCGTCTCCCCAATCAATGCACAGAGACTCCTCAATCAATGCAAAGAGACTCTCCAATCAATGCAAAGTGACTCTCCAATCAATCTCTACCATAAGGTGAAGAGTCAGTTCACCCACAAACCACTCTGGCATGAAACAGGTGGTGCTAGCTTACATATTACCAGTTGACACCTGACCTGACCTAAATCCCTTGACCTGTAATCTATAATGAGTGATGAATCTAAAATCTCTTATTTTGTAATCGGATGAAGGAGTGTTTAAAGTAAAGCAGGTTAACTAAACAGGTGGAATTTTTACATTTTTACAAATAAGAAAAGGAAACAAATTCCTTTTTTAGACCGCTTTTAGCAGTGTTCTGTTTTGAAAGATGAATACATTTAGTAGCATTTGGGTTTCTATTAATGTATGTAAGGCATTCAAAGAGACAGGTATTAAATAGATTAGGTGAAATAGTAATTGAAGGGAAACAGGGGGATATAGTTTAATGTAATATACTAAAATAAGGTAATGCTTTGTCTCCACCCCATAGATGCAGCTTGGAATACAAACTCCTGATATTGAAATACCATTCTATCAAAAGTTAGAAGATAAAAATGGGCTAAAGAAAATTGAAATACACACTAATATAAAAACACAAAGTAAGTCAGAACCAAACAGGATACCAACAGCATTATCATCATCATCATTATCATCATCATCGTCATCTTCACCACCACCATTAGACGTTAGTATGCAAAGTTTAAAGCTTCCTCTCAATACTTCACCCAACAAAATCACAATGGAGCAATCAAGACCATTAAAAACAATGACTGCTACATCTCCGAAGGTCTCACTCATTACTATCCCATCAGGGAGGTTGCTTGGACTCCCAGGAGTAAAGGGAGGAGCCCCTGTGGTAAAGATTGGTATGTACTTTTCATACTTTTAGTATCCTGGAAACTGTATGTACAACTGTAGATGATTTTTTACTTCTGTTTTGTCTGACTGTTTGTATGCAAAATAATAAAAATATTTAAGAAGAGATTCAGATGAAATTTTCAAGAAATGTTAGTAATATCAAAACTAGAAACGGATTAAATGTTAGTGTTTCGCTATCACCATCCGAATCATCTTTGAGACTGAAGGTTCTTGGTTCGATCCCTGTTCATGGCAGGTTCTTTTTTTCTTTTCTTAATGAATACAAGATTGCAATTTATTTTTTGGTGTTAACGTCATTTCCCCCCAGTAACTGGGGCTCAGACGGTGCCCTTTACAGGAACTTGGATTTGGCAGTGAGGAATTTCTTGGCCGGATGCCCTACCTGACGCCAAAGTTACCCGCTTTGGGGAATCGAACCCGGGTCACTTGGTTATGGTGCAGTTGCACCAACCATTAAGGTACGGCTCCTCCAATATAAGACTGCAATATTTGGTAACAAATGTTAACATGGAAGGAATTGAGCTGCTGGGCAGAGGTTTGCACTCTCTGAGAGCTTTTTTAAATGATCACTAGGTTTTATTGAAAAATTAACTTGTAATTAGCATATAAGTGGTTTTGTCCTCTTTTATGTTTCAGGGCAAAGAAAAAGTGCAAAAAAAGTTATTAGTTATTAGTTATTATTAGTTCTTGTTCTAATTTTAAAAGGAGATGTGGGCGTGTTTCTAATTTTTGAAGAGTGTACTTTAAAAGATCTGTGTGATTCATATATACATTTGTGTTTATGTATGGCCATATGTCTGTATGTATATGTGTATATATGTGCATATGTATGTATGTACATAAGTATATTTGTATATATGTATTTATATATGTACATCTGTCTTGGAGAGGAAAACTGTTATGAAAAACCGCAGCCAGAGCAACTATCGGTCATCTTGCATTGGCTTGTTATTGAATCATTGTTGTGAAGGCTTAGAGCGTGGTTGTCTGTTGTACAAGTGCTTGTCTCTATAATCCATTGATGTACAGATGCTACTTGAGATCTTTTTTATCTCCTTTGCATTTCAACTGAAAGTCCTATGGCGATGGGGGAGTGGCGACATGTACAGACCTGACCAGTTGGGGGTACACAGTCATAATTCTGCACGTGGACGACAGGAACCCTATCTTAACATCGTTGTTGTTTCTTGACGTGACGAAGGCCAACTCGGATGGGGGTTCCTGTGACTCAGCAGCCCTATTTAGGGAGACCACTGTTCACCCAGTGTCTTGGGAAAGTGCTAGAAAACGTGAATCAAAAATTGTCTGTCGGCGGCTAACGGTGATTCAGTTAAGCAGGAAGAAAACGAAAATTTATCATCAAAAAGGAGTGAAACTCATTCTGTGCTGTTGGAATGTACCTACTCATTTTGACAAAACATCATCTAACCGTGCAGAGCGTAGAACAGCACTTGTCACTGCAAAACTACAGAGACTTGATATAGATATTGCTGCTCTATCCGGAGAAGATCACCTGCAGAGGTATCGGCAAGCTACACTCTCTTTTCAGTTGGTAAACCCAAGGGTGTACGTAGAAATGATGGGGTTGGTGTTGCAATTATAACATCCTTGTTTGATGCTGTAGAATTTTCCTCAGGTATCTCTGATCACATTCGGGTTAACACTATTCTTTCGCGCTACGCACCAATGCATCAAGCAAATGAAGGCATCTTACGTTTCTATGAGTCTCTCTGTTCTGTTATTGTATCTACGCCAATTAATGAAAAACTTGTGATTCTCGATGATTTCAATGCTCATGTTGGGAAAGATTATGAGACATGGAGTGCTCTTGGCCGTTATGGAATTGGTACCATGGATAGTAACGGCCTCGAGCTGTTAGAGCTGTGCTTAGAATTGAATCTTGCAATCCGCAAGCCTGTTTTAAATGGTCTTCCGTTGGAGCCACTTAAAATTCAAAGTATGAATGCTGTTGATGCTATCTTTAGTTTTGTTAAAGAAATCTGGACAGGTGGTTCTGTTCCACAGAATTGGAGCGATGGTGCCATGTTGACCTTGTATAAAGGTAAGGAACAGAAAAATGTTTGTGACCACTATCGTTGGATCATGCTTTTCTAAGCTGTTCGAAATGTTCTTTCCCGACTTCTATTGAACAGGCTATTGGAAGATTTTTGTGCTAATGCTATTGCGGAGTCACAAAGTGGCTTCAGGTTTGGTAGAGGGACTATATATATCCGATTTATTCGGCCGGCAAATCCAGGAGAAATGCCTTGAACAGCAGATGCCACTGCATCAAGTGTTTATGGATCTGACCAACTATGACCGAAAAGCTTGTCATGGTAGGTGTTATTTAAGTGACATTCCGCCCAGGGATCAGTTCTGAAGTGTGAACTGGCCGTCCCACGTCTGACATGCCCAGAGTATGTTAAAAGAATAGTAAGATATTGAGTAAGTCTGTGAATGAATGGGTACATAACTAAGTACCTATATATATATATATATAATTTTACCTTTGTGTGCATCACATTATATTATATATATATATATATATAATTACACATGAGTATCTTCTTCTTTCGGCCGCGTCCAACGTTTAGTCGAGTCAGCCGCTTGGCACCTTCGTCTCCAATCCTCGCGTCATTCCCACATTTCTTCATGTCTCTTTCCACCTTGTCATTCCATCACAGCCTCTACTCCTTCTTCCTTCTACTCTTGCTTGGTACACAGACTTCAAAACATTGCCTTTTTTCCTTGTTAAAAGGCCTAGCTATCTTAAGCTTGCTCCCCTTGCTTTCTCGTTGATAGTGGTAATTACACATATGAGTATATAAGTGTGGATGGATGTTGGTAAGCAAGTAAGATTTGTAAATATCGGTTCATTGGGATTTTGGAGGAAGTTAATCTTACCTGCCCTTGTGACCCAAAATACCTGGAAATTATTGAAAATCTCTTTTTCGTTTTTTTTGTTTTTTAATGTAATGGACACAAAGGTAAAATTATTTAGTATCAATTTGATCTCTTCATTTTAAAATTGTAGAAAATGGTAAGCTGGTGTTTTCAGGCAACTTGGCCAGTATACCAAATCCTGCAACAAACAAACCAGCTGGAAATATAAATGAGAGTGGAAATGAAAATAAGGTAAGATTTGATGTGTCTGTATCTTATATAGTTTATTATGAATTTTCCAATTCGTTTACTTCTTTCTGATTAATATTGATAAATGATCTTGTCCAAGCCTCATACATGGGGAAGAAGGACGTTAAACCTGGAGTAAGTAAGTATATATATATATATATAAGATATGATAAGTTAGAAAGAAT
>RDPX01000056.1:430452-447488 GCA_003991215.1 Morbakka virulenta
TGCCAAGTTACTTGTTATCAAATTGTATTGACAACTTTGTCGTTTTATGAAAATTAGTTGGATAATGTAATAACTTTGATTTCATTAAAAATAAGGTTTTGACAGCATGTTTCTTTTCCTTTCAGGATCATTTATTTCTGCCAGCCACCAGATTAAATGACACTGCAAGACCAAAGGTCTCTTTTGTTTTGCCAACCTCATTTTCCAATGGTAAGCTAATTCCATAATTTTGTTACCTCCGCCAAGGAATTCATATTTCCGTCTGGGTTTGTCAGTTTGTCTGTTTTTGTGTTTGTTTGTTCGTCTGTTTTTGTTAGTTGGTCTGTTTTTGTCAGTTTGTGCGCAAAATAATTGTAAAAGTTACAAAGGGATTTTGACGAAACTTTCAGGAAGTGTTGACTGTAGCACAAGGAAGAACTGATTCAATTTTGGTTTTGATTGGGATTGCCATCAAGATTTTGTTTGAGTTTGTTCAACATTGTTCTTTGCTGCTGTCAGCTGCTCATTTGTTTACAATTGCCATTGGTACAAGTACAGGCTGAGACAGGTCATCTGGGAGAGCGTCAGACTTCATGTCTTAAGGTCCTTGCTTTGACCTCCGATCTCGGCAGTATTGTGTTGTTTAGTTTTTAATAGTTGGAGGGACAGTTTGGTTTAATGCGGGGTTTTTTTTAGTGAATGAAGGACTACAATATTTGGTACAAATCCCAAAATGGAAGAAAATGTGCTGCCTGGCGGACTATTGCTCGTTTTAGGTGCCCGTTCAGTTTATTTATGTATTCTTTTTTGTTTCTGTTGACATTGACTTTTTTTAAGTTATCTTTAATTATTTTATGACGTTCTTACAGAGCATACAGGTAACACGCTTCATACGTTTGATTGAGAGAGTATTCAGTCCTGTCCGATCTTTAAGAACAAAATCAACGAATTCCATTGTAGCATTGATGTAATTTGTTTTTTTGTGCTGAAATAGTTTTTCAGATTTTCCGTTGTTGTTTTTTTGTGTATAAAACGCTCGCAAGGCATAAAGCTGTCAAGAGCTGAACTGAGAAGAAAAGACAGGAGAAAAAGGTTAGGTCAGCAGATGAGTTGACGTTCGACTTAAAAAATATTTAAATGATATGATTGAGGAAAGCACTCAGAAGCCAGGGATTCACTTATCTGGCTGTCCGAAGGAAAAAACTACATTTATCGAAAGATTCATTACAGCGAGGAACAACAACAGATTTTAGTATTTAAGCACCAAACAAGACAGAAAGCACTAAGTCAATAAAACTGTGAAGAAAAGGCAAAATAAAATTTACATAAGCCAAGAGAGAAGAGTTGAGTTTAGACTTAATAACATTCAAATCACGAGGAAACCCACGAAAACCTACTGGGATTTCATGGGTTTCCTCGTGATTTGAACAGCTAGCCTACTGGGCTAGCTGTTCGAGGAAAGAAACGACACACAAATAATTAGTACAACAAAGTGCAGCAACTGCATAAGAGCGATGTTGAGGAAACAAGTCAAAGGAGTGAATCATATAAGATGCAACAAGCTAAGCTGTTGCTACCAAGGAAAGCTCATTCAAACATTTCTCATGGTAACACATTAAAAAGACTAAGCAAGGTTTTGTCGACGAGACAACGGTCGAAGAGAAGCAGCAAGACTGGGGCCTTTTAAAAAACAAACACGTTTGAACTCCATTAAGAAGACGAAGACGAGCTGAGAAAGCACCTGTCGAGATGTATCAGCAGTTAGTTAATGCAAGGACGAATTATAGATTTATAAAGATAGAAACGTATTCTGGCAGGAAAGAAAGAAGCAAGCTTAATTTTGACACCATTCACAAATTTCGATTTGTTTTAGCACTTTTTCTTTTACAAAAGTAAATGATGTAAAAACATGAAATTAATTTACAATCTTGCTCAACTGTTTCTTTTTTCCATTGAAGTTTTAATTTGGGTTTTCCTTTTGTTATGTAGAAATGGCAATGGCATAATTTGACAGCATAAAATAATATTACATTTATTTTTCTCTCGTAGATTCTTCAATACCTCAAAAAAGAGATAAGTTTTCATTGATGCAAATCGACTGCCAAGTCATGGATACTAAACTTCTAAGCCTTGCCAAAGGTGATGTGCCACCATTTCTATTTGATCATTTAAATGGAATGAGGTAGTTTACTTAGATGGCGAACAAGGGATCGGTGCATATATTTGTGTTCCTATTTAATGTGGTAACAAACCACTCTAGGGTGTACCTCCTGAAGTGGTTTTAACATTGCACGTGGAGTAGTGCTCCTTATTTTTTAGGAAATAAATTGACAAAATGTTTTCCAGGTGCAAATGTATTTATTGTCAAAACATTCCATGCACTGTTTTTGTTTACGTTTACACATTTTTGATGCCTGATTTTAATTAATAGACCGTCAATACAAATGGGCACAGATATAAAAGTAGTCATTGTAAATAGAAATCATAAACTTCACAGTTAAAACTTAATGCAATAGTGTAAAAATAAGCTTGTGGTTTTCCTCGTCTTAGTCTACCTTAACAGCGTTTTTTTTCTTCTGTGGTTTGGCAATTACCATTACCGATATTAAAGAACAAACTCAGCTATATTGATATACACTCGGTGTTCTCACGCAGCTTATGCGATTTTCACGTACCCACTATCCTTAACCATTTGCATCAAGTTTCCCTGAAATTCATCTCACCTGAGCAGTGCCGTAACGAGATGTTTGTGATTTGGGGTTGGTTAAGGTGGGTGAATTGCACCACTTAGGAAACTGACCGTGGTTCTTTTGCACTAGTTGTTGCTGCTAAGATCAAGGGAGGCTAAAGTAGGAGGCTTTAGTCCAAGGCGACAANTCAAACCATTATGACACCTTGATTGAGGCCCGCAAAGATCGGAAGACAGCGTATTTTACGGCGCTCTTCAAGCCATGTGTCTGTGAAGTGTCGAAAAAAGCTGCTTGTCGCTTCATGTCGTGTCCGTTTCAGTACCAAAAAGTTTTTAATATATCCGACACTTTTGTCGAGTTTTCCCTATGGATGGCAATTTTCTTCGTAGTAATTGCCTACTTCCTACAAAGCTCTTTTTTCCCCTGCGCGTTGAAAAACTGTGAACAATGAGCTTATAACTATTAAATAATAAGAATTAGCCCTAAATAGCAACTTCTGAACGAGGGCGTGTCGCTGCTTTTTTACCAGCTTGGCCTATCCAAGAACTCAATAAAAACTGATTTAGTATCCCTAAAATATTGAGGTACTGTAAGTCGAAACGTCACTCGAAAACATTAGGACTCATGTCTGTTATGAAACGGGAATTCAAACATCCTTACATCATTAAATTTATGGATTTGTCAATGCGTTTTTCTTTTTTTGCTGTTAAACTTAACTCGTTACGAAGCACCTAATTATTCTAAAGAAGGCAATAATAGCTATAAATTCGTATAATTAACCCCTACGTTTTCGGAACAAGTTACCAAACACAAAAAAGGAATGTTCATCACAACAGACGCACTTAAACGCGTCAGAGAACCCTCTTCATTTATCAAACACGTTTTACGATTTCCAAGGTTGTATCTATCTTGTCTTTAAAGAAGTTTCTTGGGTTAGCGCTCGAATCCAAACTTTGAAATTCTGTGCGAGCTATATTCAATGTTATACCCGAGTTAACTTCAGACCGTCTGTTAGAGTGACGTACTTTCCTACAACTTCTTGCTTCTTTTTTTAAGATATAACCTGTTACTTTTACCAGGCATGATGATGGAGTAAAAACAGTCGTTATTAATTTCAGTGCTGCAATTCACTTAAAACGGAGACGAGTTAACGTAGGAATTTTATTTTTGAGTGCCATGTGACGTCCAGGACATTTCGTGCATAATTTCGTTGCACATGCCGCGTTATTCCGTAAGATCCAGACTCAACCCCTCCTCATTTACCCATATCAGGAAGGGTTCCACACAACTAGCGCCTTCCATTCTTTGTCGTTTTTACCTTAGTTGTGTCTGTGATTTAGCGCATTTAAGACCACACCCCAGGCAACAATAAAAGACAAGCCCTCTACCCTACTTTTCCTATTTACAGTTTTCTTTACTAGAATTTTTCCGATACCTGTGAAGAATAATTACTGTAACTTGCTATTGCAATTACAACAAATTAACAAATCCATTACATTCTTCAGTGTAAACACGTCAAAAACAAGATTAACACCAGCCATATGAAGGTGTGTCTGTTGAGACGTCAAAAGAAAACACCAAATCTTGATTCTCTGCCAGTCCAGCATCTTAGTAGAAGCTTAACGTCAATATTTATTAAATGTTGTCTTTTGCAAGTACAGTAAACTCAAAAGAAATCGCGCTGCATGACATTGCGTGCTTACATGATATTCTGAGTCATCCAACAGGTCCGTCTTCTTTCCCAGCAAAACAGCGTACATTCTACGTAGTTTACGCCTTGGCTTGAGATTTCATCATGATCTGTTGATATTGTTGTTGTAAGATGCCTAATGCTTCTTTTGAGGCATTTTGTTTTGTTTCTAGCTCACGAAGGGTCTTGTCGTGACGATTTCTAGAAAGGAAGATGGAAAAAAGAAATGTACTCGTAACGAAATGCCGTAAGGTTCATCTGCTACACTTTTTTATTTACATGCAAAAAGAGCTGTGGATACAGTTGCTCGTAATTTCAAACATATTTGAAGCAAGTACGAAATATCTGAATCGGGACTACAGCCAGTGCCAAACGAGTACGATTTTGTCTGAGGAGAAAAACGAAGAAATTATTTTCTGGAAAACAAACAGAAATCTACCTTTCCAAACGAGCGGTCTAAATACAAAAACCAGTTGGGATGTGAGTGTGTCAATAAGAATTCAACACGGTTTGTATGCGATTTCGTAAAAGCTCTTAGAGCGGACGAAGAGTGAAAGTTGACTAATATGTGGCGTACGTAATTTTGAGTGTACATCCTTTTGCATGATCCCTGGTTCAGCCAGTACTTTTCGTTATAATTTTTATTATTCTTTTTTTAACGACCCCACAAAGCACTCAGGGGTAGAAACCCCAGCAAACCTTTCCAACTCCCAGCCCGATAGCGGTAAGCTGGGTGCATGCATCACACCTAAATGTGTGTGAAAAATTGATGTTAATAAAAATACAACACATGACCTTGTAGGTGGGGCCTGGTTAAGTTTCCCAGTTCAGGTGACCCATTCTGCTTAAAACGGTCTGCGTAGCGAGGCTTCACCCAAGACCTCGGGACTAAGTAACGACTAGCCCTTTAGAACTTGAGATCCACGCTCACGACACCTAGATATGATGCTCCCCCTCTACCCCCAGCAGTTGAACAGAAATGAGTGATGTGTCAGCCCTTTCGATGCACAACAGGTTAAGGTCATGCAACAGACTGGGAAGTCTGCGGTTTGAGCGGGAACGTTTGATCTAGCCCATTCATAATTACCAGGCGAAACTAGTTCATGTACCAATCAATTAAGATCAGAGGTCATACGTCTTATGACGCTATGCCACTTTCTGACAATAATAGTCACTGCCTGGTGTAATTAGTAACAATTAGGATTGCCAAGACATGCCAAGAAAGAACACAATGGATACAATATTTGCTCTGCACATTCTAATAAAGAAACACCGAGAATGACAAAAGTAATTACATTGTGTTTTTGTAGATCTGGAAAAAGCATGTGATAGGGTGTCAAGGGAAGAATTATGACATTGCATGAGAACAGCTGAGGTAGCAGTAAAATATGAAAGGCTACTAAAAGACATATTCATGGACAGACATAAGAAGTGTTGCAGGGATGACTGACTGGTTCCAAGTCAGGGTTGGAATTTATTAATGATCAGCCTTAAGTCCCTTCCTATTTGCTACAGTCATGGACCAACTTACAGATGAAGCCCACAGAGAACAAAGAGCAATGTTGTTTGCCAACAACATTGTATTGTGCAGTAAGACAAGAACTGAGGCTGAAGGAGAACTGGAAAAATGGAGAGAATCCCTGGAGAAAAGGGGAATGAAATTAGGCAGAGCAAATACAGAACGCCTGGTCTTGAATGGAAGAGATGATGATAAGTTAAGCATGCACGGATCAGATGTAACAAGGGCAGAAGACATCAAATACCTGGAATCAACAGTACAGTGCGATGGAGGATGGGATATAGAAGTTAAGAAGCGAATACAAGCAGGTTGGGGTGGATGGAGGAAGGTAACAGGTGTATTAAGTGACAGAAAGCTACCACCAAAAGTGAAGGGGAAAATATATGACAGTAGATGTGGCCAGCTTTACTGTATGGGCTTGAGTCAGTAGCAACAACAAAGAAACATGAAGCAGAGTTGGAGGTGGCAGAATTGAGAATGCTGAGGTTGGCACTTGGAGTCACATGCCTAGATAAAATCAGAAATGAATACATCAGCAGTACAGCACATGTTAGGAGATTGAGCAAGAAAAAAAAGGGAGGGCAATGTTAGACAGGAATCTGCCAGGGAGGAGGAAGAGAGCAAGACCAAGGAGATGCTACATGGATGCAGTAGAAGAGTACATAAGGAGGATGGGTGTGAGAAGGGACAATGGTGCCAACCACACAAAATGAAGGCATATGATCTGCTGTTGCAACCCCTAACAGGAGCAGCCATGTTAGTCTGTGAGTCAAAAATTTGGAAGGTGTAGAAAACATATGAATCAGAAAAAGTAACTTTTTTCATAAGGTTCCTACCTTGGTGAAACTTGCATTGAAAATCTTGGGATTCACAGGGCCTGATAGTCTGGTGATAGTATATCAATGGCCGGGTGAACTAAATACTACACTAAACTACAAATTTGCAGGGCTTCAAATCCTATTAACAATGATTTATCACTATTTTCTGCAGAATAATTAAGTATGTGTGTAGCAAACTGGGTTTGAACCAATTCCTATGGCTATGAAGGCCACAAGATGGCTATTAGCACTGGTTCAAACCTAAATTGGTACACATCATCATCATCATATTTGGTTTAACGTCCATTTTACACGCTAGCATGTGTTGGACACAACATATGCTAGCATGTAAACGACGTACACAGACGTACACATATAACTTATAAACTTTTATAATTCAAAATCCTCACTCTCTATTATATTATTTCCATTAGTTTTGTAAACACCATTAGATTTTGGAAATGTGTGAAGCAATTACTCTCCTAATTGTAGGACATGAGGTAAAACTTAGCTCCTTGACATATATGTATGTATCTTGAGAGAATGGGATAACAAAGTGTNCACAAGATGGCTATTAGCACTGGTTCAAACCTAAATTGGTACACATCATCATCATCATATTCGGTTTAACGTCCATTTTACACGCTAGCATGTGTTGGACGCAACATATGCTAGCATGTAAACGACGTACACAGACGTACACATATAACTTATAAACTTTTATAATTCAAAATCCTCACTCTCTATTATATTATTTCCATTAGTTTTGTAAACACCATTAGATTTTGGAAATGTGTCAAGCAATTACTCTCCTAATTGTAGGACATGAGGGAATGGGATAACAAAGTGTGGCTGATACTAAGATTCTAAAGTTTATATCACCCATGTGCATATACTTGATATCAAACACATGCTACACCAAAATATGTTGCAATTTGGCAATTTGACATGGAAAACACAAAGTTTGGCAAAGCGACAACATGTTAAACCCAAGAGCTTCAATTTGCATACCTGCCTACTACCTGGCTAAGTAGTGATACGTCTGGTCATATGTTCCAAGGGGTGAAATGAATGGCAAAAATACCCCAAAGAGTTCCTAACTGAAATGATTTCATAAAACTGAGTCATTCCAATTGGTTCTGTCAATATACTCAAAAATGCAAGTATCTTCTCTTCAAACTTTAAAAAACCCTGCCCCACCCAAAGTGGGACATCCTTTTTGGGTTTGACATAACCAAGCAATTAATTGTCAATATGTACCATCTACAAACACTGTAACCTTTGCATGCCACTAAGAACCTCTGATTGATGACTGCAGACAACTGTTATGGAAAAGAAACTTAAATTCATGAAGAGAATGGAGATTTTCTCCCAATAACTTTACAGAAATGACATGATTTCCCTTTCTTATTGTCGCTGTTTTATTTCCAGCTTCTACTTTATTTCATCTCATTAGCAAAACTTTACTTAACAAAAAAAAACCAGCATAAAAAGCAGGGTAAGAGGAAGTATAACTGGCCCAGAAACCGCTTTTTCCAGGCAGATAATAAATAGATCACTTTCACTTTATTTCAATTTAAAATGAGACAAAAACTAAATATAAATATCTCAAAATAGACTTACACTTCTCCATTTATGTATCCTATTCTTTTATCAACATTAAGCTTTGCTTCTTGGAGATCTTGTTTTACTAGGACAGGACCAATTAGTTTATAAACTGTAGCATCATCTTCTAAATGTCCAAGTTCCTACATTAAGAGAAAGAATGTATGAATTTCTCAATTTTGTGATGGCTTAAAAGGTTATCAATTCATAAGATTTCTTTGTTTCATATCTAAAAGTACTAAAACAAGTATAAAAATCTTGCATGGAGCCATACAATATGGGAACAATTCTTAGTTGTTTAAAATTTTGGATTGCAATCTTGTAACTTTTTATTATCAGGTCAAGTAAAATATTTTGATACACAAGTTCAAATACCTCTGCAGTAACGTCCACATATTATCTCTATAGTTACTCTTTTCTGGTGCATTCAGAGGGGGAAACAACACTGGGTGGCAAGCTTTAATCTTGCAATTCAAGATTAAAACTTCAAAAATAAAACTGAGAATAACTCTTGCATGGACCATGAATTTTAAATGCTCAAAAGTAGTGGCCAAGTGGTTAAACCAACAGATTTCAGTGCAAGAGGTTCATGGTTCAAAGCCCAGTCACATCCTTGGAAGTACCACATCCAATTTGCCCATTATAAGTAGCATGCAACTGTACGTATTCATGTTTTGGGGAATAGAAATGAGAGAGAAAAGAAATCAATAAATTAAAAAGATGAAAAAGTAGAAAGCAAAAAATAAATTATCAAATAAGAAAAGTAACAATCTGCACTCTAGTAGCTTCAAACCTTGTTTGGGGTGAAAGATCTAAAAAAAAATGGTAAGAAGCTATCTAATGGTAAAATAAGGTTTTCTAAAAAAGATAACAACAAGGTTTTAAGGATGACTTATTTTCATAAATTACAGTTTAAGTGGCTGAGACATTTTGTGAAGGGATGAGGCTTGCTGGTAACTGTTTATTATTTGATATCAATAACACTTATTTTAATGACACGCTGTGACACTGTTAGCTTTGGAGCCCATGCAATACCACAGGTCTTTCTCTATCTTTCAGCATCTGTACCAATTATTCAGTTACATATCCAACCTGTATAGTTGTCACTACTCTATTCTTATAATTTTTGTAACTTGTCATGATTGTTATTGTATTGCCTTGGGGTCTTTCATCTAAATAACTCGTCAAATTTTTCAATACTGCTCTTCTGATTCTGTTACTCCTTAGCTCATTTGTTAGTCTTTCTGTCCAAGAAAAGTGCAACATTCCTCTACAACATGACATCTTAAAGCTTCTACCTTCAGGTTAAAAACCCATGCACTGAACCAATATCGCAACAGTTTTTAATAATTTACCACACTAGTTTTGTCCCAATTTTGATGTACTGTTCACTTCTACTATTAATTTTCTTGCAAAGTGGCATCAACAACATTAGAACATTGTCTTGATAAATTAACAAGTATGAATATATCAACAATTAAGCAACTGGTTGAGAAGAAAAGTGCTCTAACAGTATTCAGATGTATACATGGTCAAGTACCCAAACTTAAAAGAAATCATTTTGAACTAATCATCACATGAAAAAGAAACTTGAAATCATAAGATGCAGGAATCATGATCATCATCATCATCATCATATTTGGTTTAATGTCCGTTTTACATACTAGCATGTGTTGGACGCTTTCTTGAAATTGACTTCCAAGTTATCCTATCCCTCACCAGGTCTCTGCTGACACCTTTATGCAGTTATGCAGGATATCTTTGGATGTCATTTCATGGTATGATGAGGCAGTGTTTTTATAGGCCAGATGCCCTTCCTGACACCAACCCATTAAGGTAATGGGGACCAGTGTTTTCAATGAGACACCATCTCTAGGTGATTGCCATCCAAGGCTGAAGAGCACTTCACCTGCCCGTGAGAGAAAGACTATACCCCGCCAGTTCTCAAACTGGTATTTCATGCTTGAATGAGACCAAGCAAAGTCTTTGGGGTTATTAGGAAGTTCTTAGAATTAAACTGGTAGGAACTAAAATAGCTTTCTTTTAAAATGGTGTTAAAATTTACAACAAACTTTGACTATAAAACCAGACATGAAATTGACCACAGATTATGTCATTAAAAACTAGGCAATATTTTAAAAAAATATTTCCTAGCATAAGAAATATGGTTTAGCATCAAGAATATTAAGGTTTGGGGTTTTTTTTCTCTTACCTTTTCAATTTCCTTGTTTAATTTATCCTTCTAACTTTACTATTTTTAAACCTAAATATACACTGAATTTTAACTTCATGTTATTTTTAATCGTGATTGTTTGATCAAGGTGACAGGAACCACTGGCAGAGGAAGACAGAAGAAAACATGGGAGGAAGTGATAAGGATGAATCTCAAACAAAAAGGTGTCAGCAGAGACCTGGTGAGGGATAGGATAACTTGGAAGTCAATTTCAAGAAAGCATCCAACACATGGTAGCATGTAAAATAGACGTTAAACTGAATATGATGATGATGATGATAATGATGATGATTGTTTCTTACAGGTCTTGTATGAAAAACAGTTTAAATTCTGATATGATGTATCCTGTTTAGAAATCATTAAATAAATAAAAAAACAAACCCAATGATCATAGATACAAGTTCAATGCTTTTCTGCTTTAGCTAATCATTTAATTTTCAAATATACTTTTGTATCCTCTCTAGTGTAGGTTCCACAGTAAAAAAATCATTTTGTTTAATTCTATGTACTTTTCTCAGTGTTTATCTTCATCAATTTTCTTTCCTGTTCTTTACTCCATGCCAACAACACCCATCACAAGATCTTATAATTTCTAATAAGTACCATCTGTTACACCATATCATCCTCAGCTATCAGTATCACATCGTCTGCATAACATGTTATTTATTGACTATCCTCCAAAATTAACAGAAATTTACACCAGAATGGTTCTAAGTGCAAGACCATTGAAAGAATTACAATATTTGGTAACTGAAATCTTAATAAGTGCCTAAAAATCTATCCTACTGGTAATAAACCTTTAATTCTTGAAAAACACAGTGGAGTTGGATTCACAAGCAAAATGGAGATCAGGAGATCAGATCCTCCAGCTTCTCATTTTTTTTATTCTTGTCTCATTGTGTAATCTAATAATAGTCAAATCACCACAATTTTTCAATTGGCATAAATGACAATGTTGTAATACGATTTGTAAATGCTTTATGCCACAATAATGGCATTAAGCAACAAAAAAACTCACTATGAAATTAAAACTTGATAGACTGATGCAAGCCCTGGTAAAAATGCACTGTTGGTGCAATTTTGAATACAAAAAACATTGAATATATTATCATGCCTTATAAATACATGTTTGTAATTTTCTTTTCAAGATAAAATAAGAGAATTATAGATAGATTTGCTCGTGTACCTCAGCTACATAAATAAAATAATAAATAATCTGCTTAATTTTGTCATAACGTACCTCTTTTACTATACTGTTTTCATTCAACTGTGCATCCAATTGTTGTCTACCTGCAACCAACTTCTGAAGATCTGAATGCAGAAATGTAATGAGTAAAAAAATACCTTTCAACTGTTCTATGTTGAAATTAAAGGTTTGTGAAAATGACCTGAAATAGATATGAATCCAGAATAACTATCCTGTGAATAAAAGATAACCTTCTGCATTGGAGTGACTTTCTTAGTGTGAATCATGAAAAAACCCTTCACATTAACAATTGTTTTTTCTTGGCCAGTTATCAGGTTAGTTAAACTTAATTTTGCACTATTTGTATTCTTCAATATTTTGTAAGGTGTTGTATGCTCCACATTTTATTTTGTACTAAAACCTCTGTAATTCAGTTGACAGGGTGAAGGATTCTTAAAATTAATTTAAAGGCAGTTTTTTTATATGTGTAAGTATAAGATCTTTCTTTGTAAGTGATATAACTGTAGACTTTGGTGATCATACTGTACCTAAATTCTCTGTCATTTGCTAAGTTAAGCAATTCTAACTCTGTAATCCTAATGCCTCTTTCCTGAATCTATTCAGCTAAACTGTTCATTCAAACTTGCCATCTTCTTTGCTTACTCTTGTTCCCTTTTGTCTTTCCTCACTAAACTAAATCCTCCAGACCTCCTTTTCCTCACAATATGTCCCATAAAACGAACCCACCTTATTCTAATACCTTTCAGCTCTTCTCAATACTTCTTCATTACTAACATAAGACGCCATACTCTATATTACAAATTTACAATTACTCCATTAAAAATTTATTTTTACTCAATGTTTTAAACCTCTTTTACCGTCTTCCTTATCAAAAGAAAATAATATGATTTTCAAAAAATGGGTGTTTGATTATTGCCTTGCCACTCCTTCTTCCATTGAGTCGGTGTCAAGTTGAGTTTACCCTTTTTCCTATTAAACATCATGTTGGAGTACTTTCAATTAAGTGGTATTTTACGTCGGTTTAAAAATATCGAGCAACATTTTGATGTAACTCCTGTAACAATCTCTTATACAATCCCTTCAATTGAACGTGATTAAGTTTGCATGGAAGATTCCAATCTTCAAGGTTTTAGATTTTAAACAAGGTTGAATCTGCAGTCGGTGATATGCGTTAAGGCACACTGCCCGCACTCAAAACTCAATATTAAGACCGAGAAGACAGCATAGCAGCTTTTATTCATAAGTTTGCCTGTTAATCCTACAATTGGTGGTATTTCTGGTCTTGTCATGCCATCAGTCCCCATTTGGCTGATAATGATAAAATACCATTACCGTTGTATATGACAGAAAACAAAGATATTCTGTTCTTAGTCCAGCTGTATATTTTTATGATAATTTAGCCTCTACAAAGATACAAAATAAAAAGGTGTGGAGTCATGTTGTCTTCGTCTCAAAACGGGTGAACACATTCAATATTTGTAACTCTGTAATTAAAGCTAAATTTACAGCTAGGTTGGCAAAAGATGATCATGCTTACCTCTCTGTATCTTTTTGAAGTTTTCAAGCTCCTTTTGAAGTTGTTCTTGAATTTTCTTGTCTGCTTTTGCAGCCATAATCTTTTCGATTAACAAAAAAAATGAAAACTTCTGGTTTTTTCTTCTTTTCAGTTGCTTTTTTTGGTTCAACATGAGAACGAGGTAATGAAATGGCCTGTCCTATACTGTTTGAAACTGAGGCTGATGGAACCCTTTTGTCTCTCACAAGGGCGCCTCCATGCAGCCCAGTTTTTTAAAAAATCAATTTTCTTCTATTGACATTGAGAAAAAATATAAATAAGGCGATTTTCATAAAGCATATATATATTTCTATATATCTTAAATTAGTCTTTAATAATAGGCTCTAATTTTTGAGAAAATATGGTCCGATAACTTGACAGTCACTGAACAAGGGACTTCTAGCCCCTTTCCTCTTTTGTTTTCTCGTTTTCCTGACACAACAAATCTTAGAAAATAGTTGTGGAATGTGTCACACAATTTCGCCATCCTTCACAACTTTCACGGCATGTTCATCGTATTGATTAACAGGCTCTCTTTCACAAGTCAGCTGCTCTTGAATATGTGGGGTTCATCTGCCTTTATATATGTGATGTCCAGTAATAAAAGAGTTAAACTCAAATACACAGGGACAACACCTAGTTGGTCTCGCTATTGCAGATTCCTCCAGATTTCTCATGTAATATTAACCAAAAATTTTACACTAGATATAATCGTTCGAATCTGACCATAACATAAATTTTGAATAATAACATTGCATTCGAAATTCGAATGCAATCATAACACATAAAACATAAATTTCGAACCAAAATATTGGAATACAATCATGACACGACGAAACTTCAAGCAAAATTTAAATTGTTTCATTGTGGAAAGAATTGTTTAAACATGGAAGACAACGCCACGAGAAAAAGCTATTCTCTGTACGATAAAAGAAAAGCTGTAGAAAAAGCCATAGAGGTTAGGATTCGAGAAGCATCCAGGCAGCTGGGAATTCCGAAGAAAAATTTGCAGCGATGGAGTAAACAAATGGAATCTTTCAAGTTGGCTGCTCTTACTCAAGGAATAAATATACGAACGAAAAGAAGGATTAAACAGTTAAAAGCTAGATATCCATTACTTGAATCTGGTTTTTTGGACTACGTCAAGAGAGAGAGAGGTAAACGGAACTGTGTCACTGGTAAGCAGGTACGTAGAAAGGCGTTAGTTTTATTTCAAACCATGAATCCAGGGAATAATGAGCGCTTTCATGCTTCTTTTGGATGGCTGCGTCGAATGATTAGACGGAATAACTTATCATTTCGACGTGTTACATACAAGTGTTGGACAGAAAAGTCCTGCTGATGCCCGTAAAGTTTGTGATACACTTGTAGCTGCGATGAAATCCTAGGATGACTTTAACATTATAATGAACATGGATAAGACCCCGTGCTATTTCGATATGCCATCTTCTGCGACTTTTGATGTAAAAGGGGTGAAAACAGTGAAAGTTAAAACCACTGGCAATGAAAAATTGTGATTTACCGCTGTGTTAACTACTGGAGTACGCAAAATCGATGATCATGACGAAAGAATATCCCTGCCACCAATGATCATCTTTAAAAACCTAAACAAGGCCCCAAAAGGTAACTTACCTAAAGAAATGATGATTAAAGGCACGAAGAGAGGCACAATGAAGAGAAATATTATGCAAAATCTCTACTGTCCAGAACAGTGGAAAACCCGACCAGGATGTTTTTCCAACAGCACAAATCTCTTCTGATCATGGATTCGGATGTGCCTGAGTTTTTAACGAGATACAACACGGAGTGTAAAATCATTGATGGTGGTATGACTCCATTGCTCCAATTTCTTGATGCGCATGTCAATAAGCCACTCAAAGATATTCTAAAAGAGGGATGGGCAGATCTCAAATGGTACTGAAGAGTACACCAAGCAGAGAAAACGTCGCCGTGCATCTCACAAAACGATTTGCCAGTGGATATTTGAAACCTGGAAGTCAGTAGCAAAACCAGCATTCATCGTCAGTGGATTTCAGCAATGTGGATACATTGAATGGAATGGTGATTACCAGAAGCTTCACTCACACTTGCGTGATATGATTTTGAATTCAGCTGTCCCTATAGAAGCAATCTTAGAGATAAACGAAATGTTGATGGAGCTTGAGGAGGCCAACGAGGATATTTCAAATGAAATCTACGAAGATGAAGATCATAACACAGACAATGAGAACGAGAAGGAAGGCTCTGTGTATGATGAAAATGACGAGGACATCATTATAGACTTATAGATAGTCCCATTGCATCTTTTAATCTGTGATGTTTCTGAGGTTACGAATCCAAAATCAGTATTTTTTTTGCTTACTCTATAGAGTTCTTATAAACAGGACTAAAGAATAAGGTAATTCAAAGTGATATTTAGCAAATAAGAAATAGGCGCCTATATACGGCCCTATTTTCTAAATTTGAAAATGCAGAATTTTTAAATATCCGGATATGGGCGCGGGCGCCTTAATTCGAGATTATAAGGTATGATCATCATCATTATCATTATCCCTACCATCGGGTTCTGAATATGAGGTCAATGTGTATTTGGTTGTGTAGCTTCGACGCGGGTGGATAGGGTTAGTTTTCAGTCACAATTACCTCCAAATAGCCCGTGGACAAGTTGTAGTACCTGTTAGTCGGGGGTAGAGGAAACTTATTAGTTTTGGTTGGCAATTCACCTGGGAAAAGAAAAACTCTGGTTTCAAATGTGAGTATTCCTTCAGCGGTTCCAGCTTGGCTGGTTTGACTGCTGATGAGATACGCCTGTTATGGCAGAAAACCCAGGCAGAAAATTCCCAGCGAAGCCCCGAAAAAAGTCTGTTGCACACAACAATAATTCGGGCAACTCCAGCAGTTGACCTGGTTCCAAATGAATATGTCTCATAAGTTTTACGTGGACTCTGTCAGTGGTGCCGAGAGATAGTTCCTGCTTACTGGGCAGTGGATGGTTTACAAGTCATCCCGATACGAGTGCTCTGGATACCAGGGAAGCAAAAGTCGCAGGTTATAACTTAGTCTCTGTTGGAAAAGATCCCAGTCAGTGAGGAGCTGTTTGTTTGTTCCGTTGAGGGTATGAAGAAATAACATCACTCTTGACAAACAAGCCCTTAGTACTGCACCTGAAAGACTCTATTAAAGGAAGGTGACTACAGCTCCTCGTTTTGCGACTTTGACTGTCTCAAAATCTAACAGACTCAGACGATGCAAGAAAAACTGCCGTCATAGAAGGAGCGCTCAATCGTCTAAACTTTAATATTGCTTCTCTACAGGAAACAAGACTTCCGGATAGTGAATTTTTTAAGGGAATTAACAAAACATTCTCCTAGAAGGGTGAATCTGAGGATGAGGGCCTTAAGCACATTGTTTGGCCCGCCATCGAGATCGTTCTCATACCTATCATTCAACCTCATCGAAGAAACAGAAAGAATTCTCTCTCAAACACTATCCATCAAAGATTGCCTTTTTAACATAAAAAATACCATTTGTATTGCAACTCTCTCCTCTTTTCCCAATACCAAAGAACACTTTTATGTTGGCCTTTATAAGATTACAATGAAACGTATAATAGGATTTTGATGATATGAAGATTACATGGGTGATAAGATGGTGCTGATTATAAGATTATAATATAACGGATAATAAGATTGTGGTGATATGAAGATTGCATGGGTGATAAGATGGTGCTGATTATAAGA
>RDPX01000056.1:454173-466123 GCA_003991215.1 Morbakka virulenta
TTGTGATGATATGAAGATTGCATGGGTGATAAGATGGTGCTGATTACAAGATTATAATGGAACGGATAATAAGATTGTGATGATATGAAGATTGCATGGGTGATAAGATAGTGCTGATTATAAGATTGTAATGGAACGGATAAAAAGTTTGTGATGATATGAAAATTGCATGGGTGATAAGATGGTGCTACACAATTTTGAAGATTGTGTAGGATATGTGACGAACTAAAATAGGTTTAACTTGTATTTTATGGTGGTATTGGTTATGTGAAGTGTGTATTATTTACTGGAAAAAAACGGTAACTGTTGATTCTAGCCAATTCAATGTATTTTAGTTGCTTTGCATAATTCATTGTTTGAACAGCAAGATCATATTTATCGTAGACTGTTTTCTTATTTTGAATCAAAGCTATGGGAAGCTGTTAGAAAATTAAAATTCCTGCTCTGTGACGCATTTGTTGTCGAAGTAAGTAATTTTGGTGTTTCGACAGTTCCTTGTTCCAATGACGGAAGATGTATTTTTTACAACATGCTTGATAAACAAAATTTTATCACTTTTAAGTTTTCAGAATTTTCAGATAAGTGTGAAGTAGTTTGACTAGGTGCTCTGATTTAGTTTAAAACAAGAATTGAAAAGGTACAATTCTTTGTTAAATCAGCTGGATTTGTTCACTTAGTGTTTTCTATTAATTTGTACTTTTTTTGTTTATGTAAACAACAAACTTTTGTGTTGATTTTAACAGTAAACATTTGTATTTTCAAATCCCCTAAATTTAAATCGAGTAAATAACTGATGAAGTACTGTGTTGAAAAAAGTGTTTTTAATAGCTATGGGAAGTGGTGTTCGGTATATTTTTATAATTTAGTAACGAGCTACTTTTCTATTCATACACAGTGTGTTTTTTTTGTTCCTATATGATTTTGCTAGGTCAAGGAGGGACAAGTGTTACTGTCGTCTATAACAGGGAGGTTAAGAATATCTTTGGAGCCGAAGTGAGGTTGACTGTGGTCTATGAAAGGGAGGTTGACGCTGTCTTTGGAGGAGGGTAATTGTAGTGTATAAATGAATGTTTTTTTTCGTTGTAAAAGTTATAGTAGTCTGATGATTGCATGTAAACTTGCCTTATTCCTAATTTGGTGCTCACCCAATTGCTGAGATTGTTACTATGACGGATTGTCGTTATTTGGTAGTTGTGACTGCACAGTTCGTCAATCCTTGTCGAAAATATCAAGATCGGACATTCGAAGCATTACGTTTTCCTAGCTGACCCAGTCAAAGGCCTTAATATATTCAATAAAACAAAGGTAGAGATCTTAGTTCGTTTCAAGTGGTTTCTCTCCAAATATTCTGAAAACAAAAGTTACATTTCGTGTTCCTCAATCGGGCGTGAAACCGTTCTGGCATTTTGAAAAAGCTGGATATACTTGACGTCATTCTTGAATCATTACGACTGGGAGAAAAACTTACGGTGTGACTCATGAGCGCTATTGTTTTGAAGAATTAGCACTCTATTGTTCCCATTTGGCGATGGGGTGGGGTGGGGTGGGGTATAGCAATAAAATGGATCTTATTAGGTCAGAAGGGAGCTTCCCTTGATCGTAGGTTTTGTTTAAGAAACCATGCAGGACGTTAATTGCACCGTCCTTTAAAGCCTTTACAAGTTTATTGGGTGGCTCATCTGGTCCAGCAGTCTTTCCTTTTGGGATTATGCGAATGGGATTTCTGATTTTATCTTTGGTTTTTAGTGGTCCTGAAAGTTGTCGATGGAATTTAATAGGCTATTCTTGTCGGTCGTAGTCACCGCAGAGGTCTTCTATGTACTCTCTCCATTGCTCTAAGATTTCTTTCTCTTCTATAAGAGGCTGTCTCTGCTTCGATTTCAGGCATTCAGTAGTGGCGCTCTTGTCATGTTTCTTTGTTGCTTTTTTGATATGCTTGTGAAAATCTTTTGGACTAGTATTGAATTGACTTTCAATTTCATCACATATTGCGTTGAAGTATTCTCCAGCCGCTTCATTGCACAAGTGTTTTATCACTCATTTGATTTTCTCGTACCTGTTGCTGTCCTTTGCCTCTCATCTTTTTTTTTCTCCTGAAGGATTTTAAGCGTCATTCACTCCACATACACTTTCATTGCTTTCATTGACACTTCCTTGTTTTACTTGGCTGACGTAAGGGCCTTCTTGTACTGGTTCCGAATCTGGTGCACATTTGAAATGTCATTTGCCTGTAGGACCGGACTGGCTTCGTCTCTGATTTAGTTTTTGAGATCAGTGTTCAGATCTAGGTCTTTGAAGATAGCTCTTTTATGCCCTGCCAGGTTCTTTCTTATTTCAACCCTCAATGTTGCAACTGCTGCATTGTGTTCACTAAAATAGCTACCCCCACCCCATCCCTTCAGGATTGGGTGACAGAGGAGAACCTTTAATTGACTGCGATGTAGACTATTTGGTTACGTGTGCGGTCTTCTGATCTTTTCCTTGTGTACAAACCTTTTGCAGGATTCTGGAATCACGTGTTGGTAATCACTAGTTCATGTTCCTCACATCAGTCTCGAAGCGTATCACCACGTTCGTTAAGTTCGCCTAGTCCACGTGGTTCAACCACAGTCTGTTGCCTTTGGATTAAAACCTTGCAATAAAAATCTCCCATCACCAGTCTAACGCCTTTCGGCTTGCACTGGTTATAAGCTTTCTCGACATCTTCGTGAAAGCTTTGCATCTCATCATCATCTGCATCCTTTGTAGGAGCATAGACATTTGTAATGAAGGCTTTCCATGAGGAGGATTCTCAGCATTGTTTTCACAACTGCATTATCTCTTGATCAGACTTTAGCATTGTCGGTCATCTGCATTGAAAGAATAAACAGGAAATCATGATGGACACAGTGCTGACAGGTGCGATTCATGAACGGATTACAAGCAGTGTGATTTACGTTCTTACTGGAAACTTCTTCAGAAACTCCGAGTTTCTCTGTCAGACAGTCATAATGTCTGAGATTTGACAAAAACCAAACAAGCAGAAGATCTCACAAACAAATTGGAGGAGCTTTATGGGAGTGGTCATGTGCCCCTTTTTTGAGCTGTCCCCCCACTTTTTAGACGCTCCGTACGTTTCTGGGAGTCGATTTGTATTACCATGAGGGCCGCAAAAATTAAACACGTTAATTAAGAAATTTTTGCAATTTGTTTTCAATTTAGAAACACACGGGAAAAATCAAGTAATAATGTACATGTACATTGCAGCTCAAGAAAAGAATAAAACGAAAGTTATGACGATCTTCATCTATTTCAATGCAATAGGAAAAATTATACATATTTCATCGAACGATATTGATACGTTTTCAACTAAGTCACTCTCTTAGCGTCTAAAAAAAGTAGAAATCGATGTCAAAGCTTTGATTTCTGTCCGTTGATATGCTTACAGGTAAGAGCTTGCCAATGAATTGTTGGAGGAAGGAAGATCATTTGTGCGGGCCGCAAGGGAGTCTGCAATGGGCAGTATGCGGCCCTGTGGCCGGGTGTTTGATATGCCTGATTTAAACCATTTATTTGCTTAGCATATACCTTTTTTAATCTGAAGTCCTTGAATTTCCAATAAAACTCAGAGGAATTTTTCATTTTCACCAACATAAATGCCTCATATCATAATTGTCAAGCATGTTTTTGTCCTGAGCCAATCGACGGTTATTCTCTCAATCATAAGACATCTTACCTGGAAAGCATACAGTTTCCCTAATAATCTTGAAAATTCTAAACTTTATGAACTCAGAGGAAGCCATAGATAAAAAACTGCTTTATGATGTCATGAGTCGTAAGCTTTTTCTGAGCTACGTTTCGAGAGATACTTCTACCATCGTCAGACTCAGTCCTGACGATGGGAGAAGTATCTCTCGAAACGTAGCTCAGAAAAAGCTTACGACTCATGACAGGATAAAGCTCTTACATCTATAGTTTCCTTAATATCATTGCTTAAAGATGTCACAATTATTTTGCTGAGACGTAACTTGAAAACTTTAAAATTTATTGTCTAAAAATTGAAGTTTTATTGTCTGTTACATGTTTAGAATTGCGTATCAGTTTAAGTACTCTACTTTTTATGCACCAATATCTTAGCACTTTTCTGAAGTCTTGCATTTAGCACCTGAGCATCATACTGTATTTCACTCCTGCTCAGAAACACTATAGATAAAAATGTTATATCACACTAACTGGGTTTTCCTACATACTCATATCCTTGCTCAACAACTATCAACTCATCATTGTGGATCAAGTTTCAAAGGTGTAATCAACAAGCTTCTATCAAAATTATAAAAATCATAAGTGATAAGAGAAACATTGTATTGTTTGTACAAATTTTAATTTTTATTCCATGACGATCTCGTGTGTGTTAGTCTGTGTGCCTGTTTGTCTGTGTCCTATTCTGCTGACCAACTTACAGTTACAGGGGTTTGTCAGTTCTGTAGTTTACAAATACCAGCCAATAATTCGACTCAAAGGAATAGAATGGTTGCTGATGCAATACGATCCATTCGATCGTTCACTGTTCGAAACGTTCGAAACCAGGTTCTTATGAATTGTAACAAATATTTTCATTTTTAATTGCAAAGGAGGGGAAAGCCCCATCCGGTAGGCAATAATGCCTAAATCAGTAGAGCGAGTAACAACAAAAAGCACCAAAACAAGAATGTTACTTACTTCCAAACTCGGTGGAAATACTAATAGTCTGGAGAGAACTTTTCTTGGATTGCATTCAGTCAGCCAAGCAACAATCGATGACTTCGTTAAACGAAATACCGAAAAAAGTGCAGAAAAAGCACCAGATGCAAATCGCACTGGAGCAAACAAAGAAATGGGAATATTCAATAGTTTTGCGTGCAAAGGATGGTAACTAACTGCTTATTTACCTTCCTGTTTGTCGATGTTGACATTGAAAGTAGGAACTGTTTTCAATGTCACCATAATCTTTTTTTAAGATTCAACGCTCTGATGGATAGATATTCTGTATTGATTTCATAATAACATGTCGGACAAAAATCGCACTGGAGCTCAAAATTGGAAACATTGAAGTTTAATTTTGTGTATGAAGGATACTATTTGTATAGTATTTCTTTCTTTATCTTCAATTTATCCAAGTTCTGGATCTTCTTTAAGAAAGAGGAAGACACAAGAAAGGAACTGTTGCTAGCAGTTTTAAGGGCAAGGGTGTCATTATTAATATTCAAGGAAAAGGTAGGATTTGTATATTTCAACGGGAGTTGGTGAAAAAATGAGCATTTTGCTGTCTAAGGAAAAGGAAAGAGGATTTTGATTTCGGCGTCTGATCAAATCCGATTTGGGATTGCAGACGACCAAAATAAAACGAATGATTAATAACAAAGATTGTACAAATAAATGGGCTGTGTATTGTTGTTTAAATGGTAGTTGTTAAAGGATTTTGAATCGAAGAAGCTGCTGTACGTCATGAGAAGCCATTTTTTAGAAAATCAGACGCTTAAGCGTATTTGGAAACTATATTTCCTTCAAAATCACAAATAACATTAACAAAAACAAATGGCTGCGTTGGTGAGGAAGGTTCTGTAAATGAACTGAAGATAATTATCAAACCAAAAAGGAATTTCGTAAACGTCGTACGAAGAATTACTTTACATGGAAAGAATCAAGATCATAAAAATCTGATGAAAATCACCAAATAATGGAAAAGTACCATCAACTAAAGTTACTTCGATTCTAAGATAGTTTTAATATGGGGGCCTCCATATCCTTCTATAATTTATTTTTTTCTTTCTTTTATTTTTGCCCTAGTAACGATAAATATTGTCTATGATGAATTGTTATTTTTGTGATTCTCTTCCTACTTGAATTACAAAAGTAACAGCTTTTGTATCAATTCATATATTTATTGGTTGCTTTCTCCTTTTTACATTAACTATTGATTATCAATTTTGAGAAGTACGTAATGAAGTTCGGTTATTGAAGACGAACAAAAACGTAAGATTTAGCATATAGAAAGTCTTAATTGAAATGAACTCGTTCTGTAAAATGATGGTGATTATCAATTGTTAATTTCTTTTCTTTTTTTTTTAAATTCCTTTCATCGTTCATTAGAGCGATCTTTTTTAAAAAAAAACAAATTTTTTTTTTCTTTTAAAAAAAATATATATTTCCTTCTTTTTTTCTTCTTCTATCATCTTTAAAATATATGTAATTTTAAGAGGCCATGAAAAGTTTAAGAATGATGAAGCAACTACAATAAAATAGAACATGTGATCTAGTTTACTTTTTAATTAACTGACAAGCATTTAAACAATAAATTAATGACACGTGGTTATCTAAAGTAATTTCTGTCTTGTTTATGTGCAAAGCACAAATGTATCCGTTTTATTCGAGAACAAGATAGAAATTATTTGAGATTACTGAAATGATTTTAGAATGAAAAGTAAAAGAACTATTTAAAGGTTTTTTTTGTAGATATATATATATATATATCATATATATCATATATATCATATATAATATTATATATTGTATTATATATATACATATACATATATATATATATAATCTAAGCTGGGTGAATAGCATTATTGCCTGTACCTTTCCTTTCTTGTGAAATAAGAATAACAGATGTGCAATTTGTGATAAATAATCTTAGAGGATGTGTTAAATATATCTGATGTTGTCATTTTTTTCAAACTTGTTAATCTCATCTCTCTTTAATATTATTATTTATTTACCTATGCAAATGGATTCATAACGCGAAATATGCAATTTCTTATAACTGATCTGATCTTTATGAACTCAGAGGAAGACATAAGATAGAAGTAAGACATTGATAATGAAAAACTTAAAGAGTGGTTTCTAAAAGGTTCATGCTTAAGTTTCTATTTAATTGGAGAAATGGTGTAATATTCAAAAGTATATTTTCTATCCAGATTATCCTCCTCCTCGTCCTCCTCAAGTGCCATGTCCTCCTAGAACGTCGGCGATCATGCTCCGCCACAGATCTCGATCCTTCGTATATCTTTGTAGTTACATCTTACTTCTCCTTGTCCATGATGCTATCCTTGCCATATAGGTTGTTCTTGGCCTTCCTTTACCTTTCTTTCCATCTATCTTTCCTGTCAGTGCTAGCTCTTCCAATCCTTCTTTCCTTATCACGTGCCCCTAAGAATTATTTGCCCGAACGCCACATTGTGGCGTACATTTTAAGGCGCATTAATTTTTTGAATCTTTTTCTTAGTCCATATTTTTGCCCTGATGGTTTGAATATCAATTTGATTTTTACTGATAGAGTACTTGAAACTTTTTGCGTTATCCTTAAACATATTTTTTTTTGTTATAAAATCTTGATCATTTCTCAAAACGTCCGATTCTTGCTGATTTTGCTCTCATATTTTGATGGTTTCAATAACTCCATTAATATCACTTTCAGATGTCAGGTTTATTTCTAATCCTTCTTTTCTTCGAATTTTTTATCTGCACGGTAAAAGTCTTTACATTTTTCAAAACCTCTCTACTGACCTCAATATATTATTCCGTTTTCCAATTTTTTTCTGCCAAGCAAGATTCTTGCGGCTGAGTTTTCCTACTTTTTTCCCCATTTAACTCTGTCGTTTCATATGCAGACGCAAACAAAGGATCATTAATCGTACTTAAATGCATCTCGTTTTTAGAAATAATTTGTTTGATTACAATATTACTAACAGAGATACCTTCCCCCCTCTTTTTCCGAGTTCTGTATCTTGTGCCGAGTTTTACGACGAGGCATTTGATTACCTTCATCATAAGCCATTCAAACACTTAATCTTTTTGGCTCCTCATTGACAGTTTCGGTCTATCAGAATCACAGGATACCTCAATATTGTTTGGTGACAGGTTAGGGTGTTCATTAGGCTCTTGCAGGGGTGTTGAAGTTCCAGAAGTGGGGATATAACTATCCTGTTTGCGTTTCTACACGTTACCTAATTTATTATTATTCATTTTAAGTATGACAGCTGCATTACGTTTCCTCCACATTTGACAGGTTTCATCTGTATTTGAATCCTCTTGAGGGTAATACAACTGATGTAAAGTAAGCCTCTATCATTTCAAATTTACCTTCCCTCGACTACTTTTGCCGAATTTTTCTGAAATGTTTTCATAGTAGTATTTCCTAGATTGGGTTTTGGAAAAAGCATCTCATAAAAGCACTTTTAAAGTGCTCTCTTGAAGCAGATTATTCATGGGACCAAGGTGAGATTTGGATCTCTATGGAAGATAAACAAGAGATACGTGGTATTCGAAGCATTAAATTTAACCAGGCATTTCTCAACCTTACTTTGCGATTCCACAAAAATCTTTCTTTTGAGAAATTAAGTTGTTATAGAGACCATAAGCAACGTGACATTTAGTTTACTTTTGATGATGTATTGTGCTCATCACTAAACTCTAACCAGCTTCCAGTCATCCACATGACTTGACAGCAAGTTTCGCAAACCAACCATCAGTACACCTCTGTTTTAGGTTAATATGTGGTCAATTGCACCAACCGTCTTGAAGTAAGAACCAAAATAAGGTTTCGCAGCCTTCCTTAAATTTCATTTTACATACTCAATACGTTCCTCGGGACATCGTTGTCAAGGATAAGGCACTTCTCAAGTCTTCTTTTCCAGCATTGTTCAGTGCACTCTCTTGTTCTCTATCAAAGTTTTATAACTTGTCCTTTTTCCTTTCAAATTATCATAATTAGCATGAATTATCACGTTAATTAACATAATTAATCAACATGAATTATCGAGTATCACTGTAACATTGAACCCTAAATAGCTTTTGCCTGACTTGATCTCCTTCTCTGTGTCAAGTACCCGTGTGTCCATTTCTCTTCAACTCTACTTACCTTTTTCCTTCGGCGTAACTTCTTCTCTCCTCCTCGTTCCCCCTCCACCTCTTTTCTCCCTCAAACAGCATATGCGCAATTAGATTGGGCACTTCCCTTACTGGTGTCCATTAGCAGGGCCATTGTCACTTTACGTACAGCTGTGCAAAACTCTCTTCACGTTTCTATTGCATTATTCAAATCATAATTGGTGAAATATTTAAAACACTACTACCTGAATACCATTATTAAAAATTAGAGGAAAAAATGAAAACATGAAGATCAACAAATAGAAAATGAAGCTACTAACAAAGCAAGTTTGTTAACTTGTGGCATAATTACAAATTTTTAGTTATTTTCATGGCTAAAAGTCAAAAATAGACCAAATGTACGTTACGTGAATATTTCGTGCTATATTCTACACAATATCAGAAACAGGAAATGGTCACAATGCGAATAACTCAGCTCATCTTAAAGTAGAGGACAACAGCGTCGTAGAAAGATACTTTAAAAGTGATTAAAATACAAACCTAAAGAAATGTCATGTTACAACACAGGCATATAGTATATTTCGGATAATCGCAATGCCTCGGTTGCACGGAAAAAATTGCAATTAATCGAAATTGCGTTTAACCGAAAATGCTCTTCCCTCTGATTTTGAACGGGTTTGGGACCGTCATAATGCTAATTGCACTATGGCCTCATTAAAAAGCATGTGGTTTTTTTTGCAACGTACTATATGTATTATAGTTTAATTCGACTTGAAAAAGGATGTGAGCACAGTTTGGTTTCTGGACTTTGTTAAGTTCTGGTGAACAATGTCCTCCGCCTTGGAAGATATTAGCGCTCAGGACTTTGAAATTCCAAAGGATTTGTGGCGTTTGCACAATATTTACGTGAAATTTTGACCCGAGTTCGCCAGCAAGGCATTGCGATTATCAGGTTGAAATATATAGTGAAAAATCCATTTCACAGGGAAGATTGGAATTAACCGAAAATTGCGTTTTTCCGAAATATACTGTATTTTAAAACATAACGATCTCTATCCAAAATTCAACAGAACTGGATGAAATGCCGTGTTTACTCAAACCACTAAAAGGATGATAGCTAAAGATAACACTTTTAGACGTAGGATCAACTAGCACGCATGTGAAGGAATTTAATGAGTTGCAGCTCCTAACATTTTAACTTTGCCAGCGCTAAATACACTGAAAACACTGCAGTTTGGAAACTGCCAATGGTAAATAAAAATCTATAAATACTGTAATCATTGCAACTCACACTGCAATTCATTGAACAAAACATTTCACGAACTAAAAACTTTTTTGTTTTTAGTCATTCTTGTTGCCATCTTTGGTAAACTATCTTGTATAATTTTACTTCGAACGATCAACTTCAATGTGCGAATCAAGACCAAGTGGCAAATGGAGATGATTAACGCATTTAAGGCCAAAGACGTGCTTAATTATAACATAAAATAGCGCGCGGAGGGGGGGGGGGGGCACTTTCCCATGTCAGCTCAACCATACTTACAGCGAACAATGTCTGTCGCCAAGTCATGTGGTAATCGTTGCTACGGGCAACTATTAAAAGTTCTATCCAAGAGCAACGTTACAAAACTGTAAAAAACACCTCTGCTTCAAATCTCTGATCATTTTGTCGAGTTCCAGTTACAGAAAAAAGGACAAGATTATAGAATTATATAGCATTTAATTTAAAAAGTATTAAAAAGTGTATTATTGTACGAAGGAAACGTTGTTGTGTCATGCAGGGTAGCATTTCAGTTTGGTAAGTATAGAATAGTGTAGTAAAGCATAGTATAAACTATTATAGTATAATCCAGTATAGTTCACGTTAGTAATAGTTTAATATATATTATAATATAGTAGATTATGGAATAGTATAATATAGTATAGTATAGTAAAGTATAGTATAGTTTTGATATTGTACAGCAATGTTGTGTAGTATGCAGTAAAATATGATTGCAGGCAACTTAATTGAAATAAACAAATTGACGCGGATTTCTACCCCAGCTTCTAAAAAGCAGCAATAAAATATATTCTAAATAAATTGATTTTCAAACAACTTGAAAATTCCTATAGTTTCCATTTTAGTAATTGAAAGAGTTTTGACATTTGACGGAGGAAGGAGAGCTTTTATTGTAGCAAACTTTCATCCTTGCGTCTAAGAAAAACAACACTTTTATTTTCCAGTCTTTCAAAGCTGTATGTCGAAATAATTGTCTGCCGCTTAGCGAACTGTCTTGGCGTCGATTACAACATAATAATGCATAGTAACCGCGTCATAATCTACAACTTTGTAATTTCGTACAAACTCAACAAACGCGAGTTGTGAAGGACATGAGGTAACTCGTGCATTAAAAATTATAGATCATTATAGATTATTAACACATGTAAACCAACAAAATGTTGATATACAAAATGTGTTGATCATTCGTTGTTAAACTCCTCAAATTCGGATCAATTTAACAGTCCTTTCTATACTAAAACCGTATCTATAAAATGCGGCTATTGTACAACTCATAAACAATTCGAAAAATCTAGTTTCTAATGGTTGGATAAAAGTTAACCCCTCATCCACTCCAGCCAAGGCAATGTGGGGTTATAATGCCCATCCCAAAGCTACCTTAAACAAAATATGCAAAACAACCCGATTGTAATACTTTCCAACGAGAACCTCAAAACAAAACAATACATAAATATACAAGCATATATTAGGCAGAAACTGGACACGGCGTATGGGGAAAAACATGAAAAATTTCACCTTGGAGGGAGAGAGTGAAAGAGAAGAGGAATGAAGAGGAAAGGAGAGAAGAGGAATGGAGAGGAGAGAGGAGGGGAGAGTCAAGAAAGAGAAAGAGAGAGAGAGAGGAGGGGGGAGAGAGAGAGAGAGAGAGAGAGAGAGAGAGAGAGAGAGAGAGAGAGAGAGAGAGAGAGAGAGAGAGAGAGAGAGAGAGAGAGAGCGAGAGAGAGAGAGAGAGAGAGAGAGAGAGAGAGAGAGAGAGAGCGAGAAAGAGAGAAAGAGAGAGAGAGAGAGAGAGAGAGAGAGAGAGAGAGAGAGAGAGAGAGAGAG
>RDPX01000056.1:473820-498952 GCA_003991215.1 Morbakka virulenta
AAGAGGGGAGAGGGAGAGAAGAGGGGAGAGGGAGAGAAGAGGGAGACAAAAGGGGGAGGAGGAAGTAAGTTCGTTCTACTAAATAAAAAATACGGTATTGGTAAAAATGCATTATAACCAGTATTCAAAGTTGCATGTTAGAGAAAAAATAATACGCAGTGAAGATTTCGAAGCTTGGAACCTAATATTAGTTATTAAACAAGAAAAGGTCATTCATAGGGTGCTTATTTGTAGCTCTCATTCGTGTATTTGGTATTAAGCAGTTTTATTACTTTGCATTTATCATCGTCCTCTAAAAGTTGAATCTTGCTTGCATTGTACAACTTACATTTCCTGGCCAATAAAAAAAATGATGTCAACTGACTAATAAAACAAGGTTTATTTTGGTTTTTCTCGTAAAATAACACCAATGTTTACATGCGTTACGTAGGCAGTTACCTATCACTTACTTTGACAGATCCGTTTTTTTCTAAGAACAGCCTTTCCAGCATGGACTGAATAAGTGTATCCGATTGATCCCTAAAAAGTTAGAGAGATGAACAGATCAAGATCCAATAGTGCAGAGCTTTGTTAGTCAGTTAATCAATTGTAATGTCAAAGAATCTATCCGCATTGAATGTGAACACGTTATATCAATCAAACAAATTAAATATGGCTAACATTCTACCGGTGCCTTTTTCTGGATTCTTTAAAAAAATTTTTTTCAGTACACTTGCTTCATGGCCCAGCTAGGCAAAAATAATGAATATTTCTCATTTCATTTGCCCATACACATCCAGAATAAGTGACTTTGTTGGTACAAATATCTTCACGCGGGGTTAATTAACATATCTCCTGGCAATGAAAATACCCCATATCTGTCATTAGATCGTGTGTAACTACTCAATAATAATACTAAAAATAATAATAATAACAATAATAATAATAATAATACATAAAGAATATCTAGTCTACATTCCATGCTGCAATATCAGACTTAGTATTACTACTAAGATATCTTTCCATGTATTGTCAGCTATCAAGCCAGGAGTGGGGTAGTGCTGTAGACATGAGTTGTTGTCATCAAACAACAACCGCTTGAGCAATGTGCCTTTCTTCACTGGTTGTGGGGCAGAACTTGCAGGGTTGAAGTGATGTTGCCATTTTTTAGTTTTATATTTTATCTCACTCTTGTGGTTACAGTACATGTGCCTCCATTCAACTTTCCTGGCTTGTTGATAGTCGCTGAATGTGGGGTTTTCACCCATCCATCATCAGATGGTGTGTAACCACTCGAAAATAATAATAATAATAATAATTGAAGGGGGTTAATAAGACAGCACCTCCCCAAAGAAGTCTGGCGTCTAAAAGAGTGAGGTAAAAGGTGAGAGCCCTTTCCCTCACAATTTTAGGATATCTAACAATAACGACGGATAATAATAATAACAACAACAACAATTATTCAAATCATTTGAAATTTCTTTCTTCGCCAACAAACATGTATAATGACTCACTTGTTTGTTTTTCTGACCATCCTTTGCACTGAATCCTCTAGTAAACATCTTTTCAATCGCCAGTAAAGGTAGGTTCGTGCAGTTTTCCATTGTATAACATCCTAAGATGGCAAAACCAAGAAAAAGATACATTGATCAAGGCGATTCTCCAATGAAATGTAATAGAGATCATCAGAAAACGAATCTGCTGTCAATAAAAGGTAAGGGATATGGCATTCTTGTGCGCAATGGGTTGGTTGGTCATCGATGCCGAAAATTAACTGTTGTGGCAAACACCTAGTTCTAGAGTGAGGTCTAGAGTGAGGTCTAGAGTGAGGTCTAGACTGGTTGAATGAATACTGGGCCACCAACCCGTGAATATTCTGCTTAGGGATTAAACATATGGAAGAGTTACAGACCCCTTGGTGAAGCAGAAAACATCAACAAGTCTTTCAATCAGAGCAAAGGAATTGTCAAGTTGAACGAGGCCAAACGCAGGAACGTTACAAATCTAAACCAAACCCCAACATTATTAATCAAAACATAGAACTCATTAGACCACAGCCAAAACAACATGGACGAAAAGAAAAGTATTTACACTGTATATCATGTTTCAGCTTTGCTTATCAATCTCTAGAGTTACAAAGAGAAAACTACCATGTGATCCTAAAAACTATGAGGAAATTGTCCAATTAGCCAGATTAATCACACCACAAAACCTACTGAATGTTACAAAAAGCAGCTATGTTAGACAGAGAAAAGTGGGTTAACCCACCAGGAACCTTCCAGTTATCTGATAACCATACATTTCTCACTTCTTAAAATTTTAAGATGGTTTATGTCGTCATTATCATTACCAGAAGCATCAGTCGACGTTCCCACTGTTATAGAAGCTAAAACAAATTGCAGATTTTAACTGTTTTTCCAGCCCTAACATTATATATCTTAAAGGCTTAGGCTCTGTATTAAGAAACATAAAATTTACATGCAGCCTTACACTACGTCCTCCTTAATAGTAAGTTTGCAGTTAGTATTCAGATTGTATCATGAAACAAAAGGTGAAAGCAAACAATGTTCTACTACTTCACTTACGTGAATAATCCCTTTTTCTTTCATTCGCCCAGATGTATCATGAAGATCAGCAAATTGGACAGCAACCTATCAATAACAAGTTGGTCAATAGATTAAACGAAAATGAAAAAAAACCCCTCTTATAAATAATAAAAACGAGACAAATGAACAGATAATGTCAAATCAATTCGAAGACTATTCCTCCATCCGGTCTAATAAATTAGGGAGACTCGGAAACTCCAAATTAGTCGTAAAGGCAAAGTCCTTCTGAATAATTCAGAATTTCCAATGCTCAATACAACCCTTCACAGAATTAGTCCAATGACTTCAAATAATAAATGTCCTGGGTATTGACATTAAACTGCATCCCGTTGTGGAGTTTCGACGTGGGCGAATGAGGTTACCCTTTGCCACAACTACCTCCAGGTCACCCTTGAACAAGGTGTAGTACCTGTCAGCTCTCCCCGAGACTTTGAAATACTAGATTGGCGTCTGGAGAGGTATAGTTTGCCTCATGGGTAGGTGGTGACTCTTTAGCCTTGGTTGGCAACCCTTCTAGTGATGGTGTCATGAAGTAAAAACACTGGTTGTTGTGTCACCTTATCACCACTATCTGCAGTTTGAGTGTAATGTTAAATAATGAATTATTCAGTAAAGTGTCAACGAGAGTGGAACTTCACGTGAAGTTCTTTCACACGGCAGGTTATCCACGGGTCAGCAGCGTGGGCCCGGTCGTCAACCAGCTACTGCCAAGATGAAATGGAGAAAGGATGTGAACCAAGTTGTTATGAGGTGTTATGTGAAGAGTGATCCTGTGACTGAGAATGGTACATCTATTACAGGATATAGAAAACGTATGTTTCGAATATGGCAAGAGATGATTGGACCATTTAAATCCACTGAACAGAGAGTTTGTGATCTGGCAGGGGCTATTAGGAAAAACGGCTTGTTATCGGAGGTTGGGATAGAAGTAATAAAACAGCAGATTGAAATAGAAGATACAACAAGAAATGTAGAAAATGTTTATTTATCAATGCAGCAGAGAAATATGAACAATGAAATTGACACAGCAAGATTGCTTAATATTGATGAAAGAGATGGACTATCGGCGGAATATTAATGGATTGTAAAAGAAGGCACACACATATATGGCAATGGCTTGGATTGACTACAAAAAGCTTATGACATGATGTCACCAAGCTGGGTTGTTGAATGCTTGAAGATGTTTGGGATTGCCAACAATGTTTGAGTTTTTGAAAAATAGTATGCAAAGTTGGAAAACAGAACTAACTTCATGTGGACATGTACTAGGTACGGTCAAGATTAACAGGGCTATTTTTCAAGGAGATAGTCTTTCACCATTGCTATCTGTTTTATGCAAGATTCCATGGTCAATGGTTCTAAGGAAAGTAAAAGCAGGGTATGTTTGAGGTGCAAATAAAGTAAAGGCAAATCATCTTCTCAAAATGGATGATTTACAGTTAAATGGTAAAACATACGAGCAGATAGAAACTCTTGTAGAGACTATGCATGCTGTCAGCGACGACATAGGAATGGAATTTGGCATTAAGAAATGTGGAATGCTCTTGCTAAAGTGAGATAAAGTTGTATCATCTGAAGGAATAAGTTTGCTAGATGGGCTGATAATGAAGGAAATAGATGATACTGGTTACAAGTACTTAGGCATTCTAGAGTATTATGAGGTGAAAGAAAAGAAAATGAAAGATGTATTTGCAACAGAGTACAAACGGAGAATTAAGGTAGTGTTGAAGTCAAATCTAAACGGAAAGAATAAGATCTTGGCTATAAACATGTGGGCAGTTGCGGTTTTAAAGTAGAGTTTGAGGTATAGTTTAAAACTACAAAGAAGCACAGTCTGTGTGGGGAAAGAAAAAGGTAACTAATGGTTACAACTTGGAGAAGTATAAGAATCTGGACGGTGATGGCAATACAGTTCTGTAGGCACTGCAAACAAAGGATTTAGAGCAATATCTTTCCAACGTGTAAGAGCTTTATCATGTCATGAGTCGTAAGCTTTTTCTGAGCTACGTTTCGAGAAATACTTCTCCCATCGTCAGGCTCGTCAGGCCTGACGATGGGAGAAGTATTTCTCGAAACGTAGCTCAGAAAAAGCTCACGACTCATGACATGATAAAGCTCTTACATCTATGGCTTCCTCGTCCATAAAGTTCAGAATTTTCATTATTAGAGAAACATATGGAGAAGATATTCTTTAATTAGAGTTTGAAGATGGGAGAAGTATCTCTAGAAACGTAGCTCAGAAAAAGCTTACGACTCATGACATGATAAAGCTCTTACATCTATGGCTTCCTCTGAGTCCATAAAGTTCAGAGTTTTCAAGATCTTTCTAACGGTCAAACGGCTTAGTAATTAATATAATCACGTGTGAAATGAAGCATAAATCTTGTTTTAGGCATAAGGCAGGAGCTGGAAGAGCTGGTTCGCTACAATGATTGTCGTACTCCGAGCTCTAAATAAATTGCTCGTGAACGTGTTTCAGTGGCCACTGTAAACGCCACTCTGGTTCTTTTCTTTGTTAGCAATACAAAAAAGGGCTTTATTTCACACACCTGCTGATAGATTGGCAATAATTCTTCTTCTCTATGTTTTAGCTTCTTTTCCAAGTCACGCCTTTCTACCATGTTAAGATCTGGAATAAGAAATTTATCAAAGTTAAGCATTACTCAGGCTACAAAAAAAGTCAAGAAGAAGCACAGGAATATTTTGGGCAAAATATCGTTTATGTTATAAAACGATACAATATTTAAGCGTTAGTTGCAATCTCCCTAATGTAAACAGAGGTTACACATATGCTGCAAAAAATGCATCACATGCTAAAGCTATGCTAGGTTCTATTATCCTGTTGCCTAAACATACTAAACTACACTGATGAGTCATATTTTTCCGGTACTAGACTTAATATTCTACTACAGGGAACAAAATTATATAATCTAATAATATTAGGCCATACTGCCCTATCTTATACTGTATCGTATAATACTAAACTACACTATGCCATAATGCACAATGCAATGATATACTATGCTATATTACACTACGCTACACTATACTATACTATACTATTCTAAACTATATTATATACTATACTATACTAAACTATTCTATATACTATACTATACTATACTATACTATACTAAACTATACTATATACTATACTATACTAAACTATACTATATACTATACTATACTAAAATATACTATATACTATACTATACTAAACTATACTATACTATACTGTGGTTTATTTATCCATTCAGTGCTTAAAATCAACTAAATAAAGCCCTCATTATTAGACATATGTAGGAATGGTACATTGTATCAATGACAACACGCTAAATACCTCAGAACTGCACCAGTCCATTACACGTAAATTTATTTATTTTACAGATTAAATTGAGATTGTTGCTCTAAAGGACCTATTCGTCATACCAACAGACTCTTGCAACATAATTTTTACTCAAAGCATACGCTTTCTTAGGACTTGGCTCTTTTATATTAGCTATTAGATACAAACTGTTCCCAAAGGTAACTCTGAAGGTAAAATGCATATTAATTTTCAGATAACACCCCTTTTCGACCACCATCATATCGTTAGGGCTCGTGGATCCCATTCCAGGTCTGAAAGTACTACCATACCAAAAAGCTACATATTTACCAAATCCAGTTAGCGGCAAATACAAAGAAAAATGGCATTACCTGGTGTTGATAATGCCTGGTACAATGATAAATATTTAGTATCAAGTCTACACATTGTTTTCACCAGGTCTTTCTGTTTAAATTTTATTTCAACTGTACCAGCTGGTTCCAATACGCCACCCCTAGAAAATTAGACAAATGTAAGATATACATTCATATGAATGAAACAATCGTCGAAATATTTATCAGATAAGCACCTTTAAATACACCTCCTTTGCCTTTGACTTTCTAGGATATTATCCGTAAGGATTGTACTATCCAACTAAACAACTAACAAATATCAATTTTGCAAGAATAATTAAGCTGCCATGCCAACAACACACTTAATCAAAAGGAAATGTCATAGTCTAGTGATCAAAGGGTATGCTGATCAATGAAGTTCGGTCCTGTTAAGAGAATGTTTTAAGAGGCTCAGTAATCTGATCCTTGCTAGACAGTCTCTTCAACAGGTGGTGCAGGTAAAGTTGATGCGTGCATTAAAGGTAGGGGTTCTGCTTATGTTTATAATGTAGTTAAAAGCAACATAGGACCCATAATAGTGCAGTAAAGAATACAGTAGTGTAAAGTAAAATAAATAAAAAATATACATATATAGATATATATATATNNGAAACGTAGCTCAGAAAAAGCTTACGACTCATGACATGATAAAGCTCTTACATCTATGGCTTCCTCTGAGTCCATAAAGTTCAGAGTTTTCAAGATCTTTCTAACGGTCAAACGGCTTAGTAATTAATATAATCACGTGTGAAATGAAGCATAAATCTTGTTTTAGGCATAAGGCAGGAGCTGGAAGAGCTGGTTCGCTACAATGATTGTCGTACTCCGAGCTCTAAATAAATTGCTCGTGAACGTGTTTCAGTGGCCACTGTAAACGCCACTCTGGTTCTTTTCTTTGTTAGCAATACAAAAAAGGGCTTTATTTCACACACCTGCTGATAGATTGGCAATAATTCTTCTTCTCTATGTTTTAGCTTCTTTTCCAAGTCACGCCTTTCTACCATGTTAAGATCTGGAATAAGAAATTTATCAAAGTTAAGCATTACTCAGGCTACAAAAAAGTCAAGAAGAAGCACAGGAATATTTTGGGCAAAATATCGTTTATGTTATAAAACGATACAATATTTAAGCGTTAGTTGCAATCTCCCTAATGTAAACAGAGGTTACACATCTGCTGCAAAAAATGCATCACATGCTAAAGTTATGCTTCCTTCTATTATCCTGTTGCCTAAACATACTAAACTACACTGATGAGTCATATTTTTCTGGTACTAGACTTAATATTCTACTACAGGGAACAAAATTATATAATCTAATAATATTAGGCCATACTGCCCTATCTTATACTGTATCGTATAATACTAAACTACACTATGCCATAATGCACAATCAAATGATATACTATGCTATATTACACTACGCTACACTATACTATACTATACTAAACTATACTATATACTATACTATACTAAACTATACTATATACTATACTATACTAAACTATACTATATACTATACTATACTAAACTATACTATATACTATACTATACTATACTATACTATACTAAACAATACTATATACTATACTATACTAAAATATACTATATACTATACTATACTAAACTATACTATACTATACTGTGGTTTATTTATCCATTCAGTGCTTAAAATCAACTAAATAAAGCCCTCATTATTAGACATATGTAGGAATGGTACATTGTATCAATGACAACACGCTAAATACCTCAGAACTGCACCAGTCCATTACACGTAAATTTATTTATTTTACAGATTAAATTGAGATTGTTGCTCTAAAGGACCTATTCGTCATACCAACAGACTCTTGCAACATAATTTTTACTCAAAGCATACGCTTTCTTAGGACTTGGCTCTTTTATATTAGCTATTAGATACAAACTGTTCCCAAAGGTAACTCTGAAGGTAAAATGCATATTAATTTTCAGATAACACCCCTTTTCGACCACCATCATATCGTTAGGGCTCGTGGATCCCATTCCAGGTCTGAAAGTACTACCATACCAAAAAGCTACATATTTACCAAATCCAGTTAGCGGCAAATACAAAGAAAAATGGCATTACCTGGTGTTGATAATGCCTGGTACAATGATAAATATTTAGTATCAAGTCTACACATTGTTTTCACCAGGTCTTTCTGTTTAAATTTTATTTCAACTGTACCAGCTGGTTCCAATACGCCACCCCTAGAAAATTAGACAAATGTAAGATATACATTCATATGAATGAAACAATCGTCGAAATATTTATCAGATAAGCACCTTTAAATACACCTCCTTTGCCTTTGACTTTCTAGGATATTATCCGTAAGGATTGTACTATCCAACTAAACAACTAACAAATATCAATTTTGCAAGAATAATTAAGCTGCCATGCCAACAACACACTTAATCAAAAGGAAATGTCATAGTCTAGTGATCAAAGGGTATGCTGATCAATGAAGTTCGGTCCTGTTAAGAGAATGTTTTAAGAGGCTCAGTAATCTGATCCTTGCTAGACAGTCTCTTCAACAGGTGGTGCAGGTAAAGTTGATGCGTGCATTAAAGGTAGGGGTTCTGCTTATGTTTATAATGTAGTTAAAAGCAACATAGGACCCATAATAGTGCAGTAAAGAATACAGTAGTGTAAAGTAAAATAAATAAAAAATATACATATATAGATATATATATAAATTATACACATAGCCAGAAGCAATCCATCATTCTAATTTCGACAAAATGGTATTATTCTATTAAGTTACCGGCTCTCTTCGTCCGCATACATTTCCATATGTCTCGGATTAATTGATGGATCTAGGACAACCCATGCTCCTCCACGGAGCTCACCATTTGGTGGAATGTAAATAAAAACAGGCTGTTTGTACTTCCGTAAGCCATCCACAATATATGCACCGAATTTCAAAACTTGATCATACATATCTGTAAATGAAACAAAAAAAATATAACATAAGGTAATAAATTAATCAATCCATCAATCTAACTACCTACCTAACTACCTATCAATCAATCAATCAATCAATCAATCTATCTATCAATCTATTTATCAATCTAATAATCCATCTATCAATCAATCTATCTAACAATCCATCTATCAATTAATCAATCAATCAATCAATCAATCTAATAATCCATCTATCAATCAATCTATCTATCCATCCATCTATCAATTAATCAATCAATCAATCAATCAATCTAATAATCCATCTATCAATCAATCNTACTTCCTAAGCCATCCACAATATATGCACCGAATTTCAAAACTTGATCATACATATCTGTAAATGAAACAAAAAAAATATAACATAAGGTAATAAATTAATCAATCCATCAATCTAACTACCTACCTAACTACCTATCAATCAATCAATCAATCAATCAATCAATCAATCTATCTATCAATCTATTTATCAATCTAATAATCCATCTATCAATCAATCTATCTAACAATCCATCTATCAATTAATCAATCAATCAATCAATCTAATAATCCATCTATCAATCAATCTATCTATCCATCCATCTATCTATCTATATAATTATCAATCTATCCATGATAAACTATTCACTACATAAGCTTCAAAATAAATCTCGACTTGAAGTTGCGTTTATTTTACTCTTGAGCATTTTATTATCTAAGTCCTTGCACTTAATCAATTTTTAAATATTTATAATATTAAGGCTTTCTTTCCTTTCCTGTTTGTCATTTTACATTTTAACAGTTAAATCTGGCGTTCAAACTGCTTAGTAGCAAGAAAGATAGCAAGAGCGTTGACCATTGTTGAATTAGAATGGATTAATCTGTCACAAATATACGATATATTTATTATCGAGTTATAATTATATTGCTTGTTGGTTTTCCTAAAACATGGGTTGGTGAGCATATGAGACTTCAAATCGTACGAGGCTGGTCTCATGAATCATTGCTTTTTTTTTTGTCCAGAGTATGTCTTGTAACGTCCGAGACTTAAAAGTGGATCTATATCCTGCTGATATTCTCTCTACTTTCTACACTTCGACTGGGCCACGCTATCTTGCTCCTGGAAAACTGTGAGCTTTGTTATATAGGATCCATGTTGAGAACAAATTGTAAATATTTTCGTTGATTTGGTTATTCTGTGATTTCCGTGATAGAATTGGGAGGTAAAAGGAAGCAACAAACAACAACAATAAAAAACAAACTAAAAAGTAAAAAAATTAAATAAGAAAAAATAACTCTAAGCACTGAAGTTGCTTTTAGCCTTGCTAGGGATGAAAATAAAAAAGAACAACAAAAATAACAAATAAATAAATAAATAAAATGTCTGGGTGTATTTCTATTGTTCCAAAAATACCACTTAATAACCTCTCCGGTTTTTGTGCATAGGCCTTGATTGTTATCGGCGAAAGAGTTTTGCGCCAAAATCGCCTAAACCTTACGGATACCCTTTCACCTTTGTCTCATAAACGAAATGTATGTTGTCTTCCTTTTCGATAGGTATTATTATGGCAACTGTTGTGACGAGCTTACTTCCCTCGTACCAGCTCACGTTTGTTGCATCCCTTGTGACTTATTTCTCTTAACGTCTTTATTTCTTAAGCAGTTTTGTTACTCGTTCTAATAAATGAAGGTAGGTTGGGGTTTTTTTGTCTCGGGCCTATAGATGGTAACTCTTGAATACTTTGAAGTCTAAAGTCAATTCTTATCTCTTGAACTAACCATTTTTTCGGTGCTTTTTTCAAAGCTCCATGCAAGTGGTCGCATATTCCTTGTACGGTTCTATAAAAATTAAAAAAATTCTTTCGACCGATAGATTTAAATAATAAAATGCCAAAATGCTGACGTCAGCTTGTTCATAGTTTATCAATATTCTTTAACCTTTCTTTTACTTCAGTAAACATTTGTTGTTGTTTTTTTTACCAAATTCAAAGACCAAGAATATTGAAAAGAAGTCCTAAACGAAAAGATGAAAATTTAACTTAGAAAATAAATGATTTACCTTTCATTCCACCTGAAAAACCTCGCCAGTTGGCGAAAATAAACAGCGGCAGCTGTTCGTGATTAAAATCGTTTATGGCTTCTGCTGTTTTATATGAAGAGTCTGGAAACCACACCTGACCTGCTTGCGTCACAACCTTCAAATATGATGGTAAAAATACAAATTAATGTCTGCAGTGTCCATCGGTATACAACTAGCAGTCTACATCAAAAAGGTAGAACAGCTATGGTGTTTTATTAGACGTTACCAAGAACTATTAAGAACTAAACATATATCCCGTTTCGCGAGCGCGCACCTCTCACGTATTACTAGAAACCGGTAAAGGTCTTCGGATGTTCGCGGGCATCATGTTATCAGGTTAACGTGTGTGATAAAAACGCATCGTTTTTAAGAAGTTAAACCAGACAAATATTTCCCAAGTACAAGTCGGATCACAAATCATAACTCACGCAAACATGGAAAAACCAGCTGTAGAGAGTCGCACATACTCTGGACACAGCTTTCCTTAAATCAGAAACAAGAAAAAAAGTACCGTCGTATTTGGGCCAGTTTGTACACAACTTTCTCCATACAAAACTAGATGGTTAGTTCTCTTTCAAGAAATAAATAAAGTCTGATTAATATAATATCTATCCCTGACGTTGTTGACGTGAGCAAAAAAAGATAAAACAGCAACCACAAAGGAAAGATCAAGAATTTGGGTGCCTGCAAAATGTTCTGGGAAAGAAATCCACCTAGTAATATTAAAATGAAAATGACAATATGCCAAAATCTTTCTTTATTTGTTGTAATTGAGGTAAAATAATGGTCTTCAACAACTCCCTAGTCTAGTTGGTTTTCTGTAGATGGCAAACGCTATAAAATAAATTTATCTGCACTCCATTATGAACAGAAGCTGTGTAAAGTGCCCGAGCTATTAGCTCAATGGTCTCGAAATAAAGTAGGTATTTTAATACCAAATTACAAACAAAGCAATGACAACGCTATTTTAAGAAAGAATTTCTATGATGGCTTCTATTCTTTCCTTTTTCAACTTTGTTCTCAACAATGACTTCTCTATTGGCCAAGAATATTACAGCGGCACCACCTCATTAAATGAGAGTTCAATATAAACATATAATATTTTTTTGTGTGCCTCGTTCAAGATACTTTCAAATTGTTATTTAACTCGTGTTTTTCAAATATTCCATTTTCTTAGTACCACGATAAATTTTTCAAGCTTAGGACCAAAAGCAAGTGTAGGACTCTTGCCTCTCCTTGTTTAGGCCTTGAGCTTTGGGTTCTTGTCCGCAAGAACTATGGTCTAGCATACCTAGATACTGATTCTTGGCAAACCAACAAGGGAAAGGAGGTGCCCTCCAAAGGAGAGGTTTCGAGAAACGATTAATATGTGATGCTGTCCAACTTGACTTGATTTGTTCCTTTTTCAGGTATTTTACAGATTAAATTCTGTTCAATAAAACAAATGCCCCTACCTATTACCATGATGAGGTAACATTGAAACACCCATGAATATTTACGATCCTAAAACTATTGACATAAAATACATACAACCTGAGTGTATATTGCAGCAATAACAACACCAAAACCGTAAACTGATTTACTTTTTATCCCAGAAGGAATAAGATTGAAGCAAGTTGGCGTACCTTTGTTTGCTACAGATGATATAAATGACGATTTAAATTTACCAATTAAAAAGAAAGGAGACGTGGACAGAGATGGAAAAAGATTAATCAAGCAAATGCTTCACTGCTTCTTACTTTCGCCTCCGACGTTGGATCTGCTGGATCCGGGGGAATATTATTTTCTGTCGGCCTTGTTTCAACCGCAATAACTCCAACAGGAATTCCACCAATCCTAAACATAACAAGACCATCTTAAAATACAGTTGGAACAAAACATCAATGGTTTGACATGCTTTCGTCGTTGAGTAAAACAGGCACTTGAACATACACTAAAAGGGTGGCTATTAACCCCTCAGTGGTCCAACTAAGACCTAAGAGACGCAAACAGTACTGCCTAGGATTCGACATTAGCGTGATGATTTAATGTTTCATTTCAAACCTTTAAAAATATGCTCTCTCCCTATCATCGTGTTTATGTTTAGGCGCACTTTTGACCATGAAATATTTGTTTCTCTTAAAACTTTAAATCTATAATCTTGTTTTCTAAAATAAACCTTAAGATGCATTCTTAACTCCGCAACCTAGTCTCTTGCTGCAAATAACACAAAGTTAAAACCGATTTCAACACGATTCTTGTTACTAATAAATACAAATTAATTCCATTTTCGTCTTTTAACTAATAAAATTCCAACTGAGTTAAAAAACAAGAGGAAAAATAAAAAGACGATAAAGCCTAGAAAAATATGAGAAGAAAAGGCAGATGGGAAGACAAAGTGCAAGATAAAGGTGTAAAATAGCGAGGAAATTGGGAGCTCGTGGGAAAGGCAAAGGGGGCAAAGAGATGGTTGGAGCTGGAAAATAAGGGGGAAGAAAGGGAGAAAAGAAGAGGAACAGGGGGAAGTAGGAGGAGAAAATGGGAAAAAAGAAAAAAGGAAAGAAGAGGAAAGAGAGAGCAGGCGACAGGAAAAGAGCAATAGCGAGAGTAAAAGAGAGGAAGAGGGAGGACAAAAGAGGATGAGGGAGGAAAAGAGAGGATGAATAAGAAAGAGCGAAAGAATCGTTGGAGTGGGAGGAGGAATAAGGACGTAAAGTGGTAAATGCTTTTTTCTGACTTCTCCAGCCAACAAGGTATTTAAACTAGACTTGACAACATGGCAGTTCTACCTTGCTCTTCCACAAACGACTGTTTGTGCCCATCCAGACATGATTTCTGTAAAAGAGTCTTTGTCGAAGAATCCACTTTCCCATTTCCTGCTATTATCTTCAATAAAAAACAAAAATAACAGAAATAGCGGGGAAAATATCGGCACGCTTTAGGTAACCAAGGTATTTATGAATTGTTACGTCATAGAAATTGCGATGTATTTATGTCTTTGACGTGGAAGGTATTCGTTTTTCATTCTGTTGGTAGTGATATTGGTTTTTCATGTCGTCTGAATTTGAATATATCTTAGTAAGTGCAAATAACTGGTGGAGTAAAGAATTCAAAGCGCTCTGTTTGTCTTTTACTTGTCATGTCTTCTCAGCCCCCTGTAATGTTTTTCTCTGTTGTTGTTGTTTTTGTTTTTGTTGTTGTTGAAAGGATAAATGTAAAAAATAAAACCTTCATTTTCATTCTGTTTCATTCTTATAGATACGTGTCAATGTTGTTGGTACTTGTACACATGTTGATCCAAATAAATAAATAAACAAGGATTGGATAGTTTTGTTTTAATCAAGTATATATACATATTGGCGAACAAAAAAAAAAAATCAACAAAACTTAGTTTAGAACTGCTAAACAAAATGCCATTTTGTTTAGCTGACGATTGTGAAAACATGAAACTAACAGTTCTCAACTAAGTTTTAATGATTCTTTTTGTCGTTCACCATATGACAGCTCTAATATTCTTTTATCATTGAGCACTGTTGATAGCTAATAATTACTTCGATACTGGTATATATATTATTGAAATTAAGTCATATATAACTGACTGTTGATTGTGCCTCCAAATTCAAACATATATGTATCACGGTGCATCATATGTACCTTTCGCAGACGGTAAAATATCGTTTAAATTCACAACTCTGGGTTCCAAATATAAGGTTTTACAATTTTTCATTCCTGCATGGTTTTAAGGTATCGATCTTCCATGATCGTTGAGGAGATCGAGTCTTTCTTTGTCCGTCAGTCCATAGGAATTGCAATTTGCCAGTGTTTTGCTTTTTGGCGCAGGTTTAATTTTTGGTAACCAATTTATTCCATGCTCGTTTCCATTGGTTTCTTCCACATTTCTCAAGGTTGTTTGAGTTACATCAAAATTAACAAAAATATAAAAACTTACAAATACAAATAAAAAGTGTTGAATGATACGTTTATCACGTCGCGAATGAAAAAAAAAATTCTTTTTTTTTAACTTCCTTGATTGAAGTTATGATAAACAAGTCACAACAAATATAGATTAAAGAATACAATTTAATTTTTTTTCCTCTTAAAAAATAAAAAAAAGAGACCCTTTTTCGTCGGCCTTCCACACACAGAGCGAAAACTACATGAATCAAGCACCTCAACTTTTACCCGTGTGAGAATAAAGCGTATGCATCGACACAAAAGCAAGATACGTATTTTCGTAAAGCAATACATTACATACGTGGATCAGGACGACCTGCAAGCATATGTCGTGGGTCGTATGCCGCTTTCGTTGGCATAAATTCAATTTCCCTATCTACTGGATCACTAATTGCCATTATTGGCAATTCACAATTCTTGGCCTACAAATAAAAAACTGGCATTTAGAAATGTGGATCGTTACTGGGTATTTTCTGAAATGCATATAAAATCTTCTACTCTACTCAGTAAAACAATGTACTGAACCATAATGCACTCTGCTCTCCCCTGCCGAGTAGTACGGTCAGAAAAAGTACAGTCAAAATCAATCATCACGTTTGAGAGTTAGCGAAGTCGCTCGTTAGGACACACACACACACACTTGCTGTTTCAAGGAGAAACATTGGGTAACCATCTGGATGTTATGTAAACGAGTTTTTCATTCCAAATCTTATTCTACGTTATCATTTCAACAAATATAAAAACATGTATATAACATAAAATAAAAATATTGTTGGGTGTAAATAGATAAAGTTCGGACACTATGTTATAAAAATTATCTGCGATTATTTGGCACCAGATCTAAAACACGTGCTTTTCAATGAGCTTCCAAAGAAATCAAAAACATTAGAACGTTAAGAACCAAAAAATCTAGATCTATTCAAGCAACTGATGAAATTTATTCTTAAATTGATATTGTTGGGTATAGAAAACAAGCTACAAACAGAAATCAGTGGCATTCCTTGGTTTGGGTGGGGGTGGGTGGTGTGGTGGGAGGAGGTACTAAGGAAGAAATCAACAGGAAGAAAACTAAGTCAATGGTTGTCAGCAGAAGTGGAGTAACACTGAAGATATATATATACCTGATGGTCAAGTTTCTGGAGAAGGCTGCAAAGTTTTGTGATGTCAAGAGTTAAGACTGCCAATAAAAATAGCCAGACAGAAGCTCCTCAGAAAATGGACCTCTGAATCTGGCACTAGATGATTGCTACATAGCCTTGCAAACCGTCCTGGAATGGCAGGAACAGTCCCAGAATTGACGTCTGGCGTCCTGTGTCCCGGGTCGGGTCACTTTTGTCCCGGAAGTTGCTGACAGCTCTGCAATAAGCACAGGCCAAAGCTTACCCCCTAGTGGCAACAGTCTTCTGAAACAATGTTTTTTTCTTCATAGGAACAGTTCTTGCAGTGTCAGTAGGAGCTCAACGTGATAAGTTCTGTGCTGTTTCTTCTAATTGTATCATTGTCTGTGTGTTGCTGTTAATTTGATTTAAGTTAAGTAGAAAATTATACTTAACAGAGTTCTTGCTAGACAACAAGTTATTAATAAATCTGTACTGAGAAGGTCATGCGAGCTCATATAGATTGCTTAAGTAAGAATCATCAAGCAATGTTAATGAACCAATTTTTATCAATGTGTCAACTTATTTTCCAAAAAACCCATTGAAGCAATCTTTTAGTGTCTTAAAATTGCGGTCTCACTAAAAAGGTATCCCGCTTAATATATTAGCGATAACCAGGCTCAGGCTATTTATTACCTTAGGGATATATGACAACCAATTCACCATTGCATGGATTCCATTAAAGTCTCCACTAACTGAAAGGTGAGATACACCTAAAACCACAACAAGAAATAAGTGTTAATAAAAATATTTCAAAGCATTTTTTTCAAGTAGAATTATGGCCAACGAACGCTACATTTATTTGTGCACAAAAATATCGACCATGCTACTATAAACAGTAAATGTAATAATATACCTAATTGATTGATGAATAAACATTCTTGTATTGGTGATGAGAAAAATACCTGAAAACCTGTGATAAAACCTATCATAACACTCTACAAGTTGTTGGCTTATGTATATCCAAAGAGGATGTGCGCTACTGCGCTACACCACACAAAATTTTTCATTGGTATTACAGTTAAATGAATTTAAAATGTACATATACCATGAAGTAAATTATTCACAAAACTCACCATTTTTATACATAATTTCAACACCACCAAGCTGGGCGTTCGACGTGTATACTTGACGACCTAAAACCTGATCAAATGAACACTTTGCGTTAAGTCGGGCTGCATAAAAATGATAACCAACAGCAGGAAAAGAACGCATTACTTTGCAGTCAGGTAAGATACACTACCAAGATGATAACTTACTTTCCCAGTAAACTATCGAATTATACAATAAACTTCTCTGACTTGCTATTAAAACCGTTAAATCTCAAGTTTCAATTACACATATTTCATATATTATCCTGTTAAATTGCAGCAGAGTACCTTTTATTGAAAATTTCAAAATTATTTTTTCTACGCTTTATAGTTTTTGGTTGTCCTGTAAAATGACATACTGTGAGTTTTCTAGGCTGCTACTTATTTACTAGCAAGTATCTGCACCGTAGAGCTACCCTCAGTTAACAAAGGATTCATCGACAGCAGAGTTTTTGTTCTTATTTTGTGAGAAATACTGGTTGATGTAGGCTACAGTGCATCTCTGTCCCTGGAAATCTAATGTCAAATGACGTTATTTGATTCGAATGTTTTGCTCTGGTACTCGCCTGGACAAAGTAAGAAAGAAATTGGAAATAGAAATATAAAGCCGTGAGTATCAACTTCACTTAGAATATGCAAAAAAGTTAACATTGATGACAAATCTTCAACTAATTCGTATCCTCATCTTTGTCTTTATCCTTCAATTTTCGGTTTGAGGGTTGTTTGTTTTCGTGTAAACTCTTCCGCTTCTTTCTTTAAATGCAGCTTTACTTTCACCTTTGTCATGGTACGAACACTTGACACAAAATAAAGTAACGAGCTTTCATATGAAATGTTTAAGAAAAAGAAATTATCAATAAATTGACATACAGAGAGAGTTAAAGAAATAGATCATACCTTATTGAGAGCATGATTTCCTGTTAAAATAATATGTGAATTATCCACCTGAACCACTCGTTTGCCAAGTCTTACCAAATAAGCACCAATACCAACAGCACGACATGTTACCTAACACAAGCAAAAACAACAGCTTACCAGTGATGTCAAAGTAACAAAATTCAACAATTATTATTAGTAACTTCATTGAAAATATTGTAAAAAAAATTAGTCGATGCGTTTGGGTTTGTGCCGACATGGACACCAAAGGCAGTTAGTTATAGAAGCAATCGCACGTGAAAATTTGTTTCCCAATACTCGTACACTATCAGACAAACGCATACATACGTACTGATACTATAACAAACCTTATATAGGTAAAAGTATACACCAAGCCGAAAAAGACACCAAGCCCGGCGCCGTTACACCAATAAACCGATATCTACATATACCCATATAGCGCCAATTATACATGAAGGTGCATACAATAGTAGCTAGATACACTAAGGAACAAATGCATACATGCATGTCTTTAAACAGTAAACCCCATGCACATACACGCACATACAGTTGAATCACAAAAAATCCATTTCCAATATCATCAATATGTGGACAATAAGCACGACAAATCTGATAAAAGCAACAACGGTAGCCATGGCAAAAACGTAGGTGTTCATCCAATTAATATGCTCAATCCGAATCAATTAACATTTCCATTGACGTCATTACTGAAAAGGATATCTAATCAAGTAAGTAACGTTCTGCCGACAACCAGACATTGGATGCTATCCGTAAAATTTGTGAATATTATTTCAAGAAAAGTAAACCGCAATACATTTGGCTTATTACGGAGTAAATAGCTTTTATCAAGTACAGTATAATACCAGTAATGTTTTACTCACTAAATTCATTGTGACAGTCTCATCATAAGCAAGCGATGCTTCTCCTGCTATTAAACCAGAAGCTTTTAAATTTTCAACTCCAATCCCATCGTCTTTTCCTGAAAAAAAACAACACATCAAAAACACATCAAAAACAACAACATAGCGTAATATTGATTCGAGTTGAATTGGTGGCGTTTGGAATATATTGTGCTACTTACTATTGCTCACAAATACTCAAGAAACAAGATTAAAAGGCCCCTGAAGCCCTTGGAAGTATTACAAATAAAAAAGTCTATTGAATAACACAAAGAAATATAAGTAATCTTGCACATCAGACAAGTTGATACTTTGGTAGAAAACGCGTAATGCTTTATTTAGTGTAAACACGAACATAGCCAGGGTCAGGAGTGTTCGAAGTGACCCTTGAAATTCGGCAAAGTTAACTTACAACCAAAAGAAAGGGTTCTTTATTTCAATCATCTTGTCAGTTAAAAAAACCAGATCTCACAAGTGGACTTGAAAGAAAGGAATTTTCTTGACCGACTTACAAGATAGCTTTACGTCTGTACATAATGTAACGCAGGAATGTTTTGCTGTGGTGAAATGGAATGGGGATCAAGAGCATAACTAAAAAAACGACACCCACTACAAAGGTGAATCCATGGCAGCCTACGTTTATTACCCTGCTTTAGCGAACACCCGAGCGTTTAGCACTCCTATCAAGTGCATCTGCGGAAGAAAAATAGCGCCCTTCTTACAAAGATACAAGCAAATACAGTTCATTTTCATTAATTCAAATTTATTCCGTCCACATATCTTTCACTGCCACCACAGGATCTCGACATCTAGTCAGGGGAATTAAAATTTATAAAAGGGTATGGCAGCTTTTAGCGTATCGTGACCTCTATATTCAAAATCAAACGTTTTTTGTCTAGAGAGAAAATAAAAACTACGTCTATCATTAAGAAGAGGCCATAAGAGTAAAGCCTATTGATCAATCATGTCAATGGGGTTAGTTTACACTTGAGGTGGTGTAGTATAAATTACTGAAAAAGGTGGCATCAGCGCACAGCAAAAAAAATCAACTATATTGTAATAAAAGATGTACAAGTAAGAGAAAACTCAACGAGGTGATATTTCAGAACTAGTATCCAAAAATTGTTAGGAACATTGAAACAAGATTTCCTCCCTCATCCTCTTTTGTCCTCCACCTTCTTCTCTTTTACTCTCTCTACTGCTCTTTTCCTATCGCCCACTCTCTCTTTCTTCTTCTTTCCTTTTTTCTTTTTTCCCATTTTCTCCCCCTACTTCCCCCTGTTTCTCTTCTTTTCTTCCTTTCTTCCCCCTTATTTTCCAGTTCATCGCGATCGAAGAGCAGAATATTGTGGCATAGATCTCAAGTCTGTTAGTAAGGAAGAAAACACATTTGTTTTTTGCAAAGAACGGCAACTCAAATTTAAGGTAAGATTACTTATTGTTTCACTGAACAGGAATAGTGTGTGTTAACCGGCTGTTCGTGATTCTTAGTTTTGTGTAGTTCTTGGAAGCAAAACTGACATGTTTTCTGGCTGGGGTAGAAAATGTAGCGTCAATTACTCCATCCTACAGAGGAATTGATGATGACGTCTGTGTAATCTTACCTAAAATATCTGTAAGTTTGTAACGCCGATCGTTATCTTCAATAAGTTCAGCTCGAACTGAATTACTGGATGTCATCTGAGGACAGTAAAGATAAATCAAAGTCAATAAATACTCGACAACGATGTTAAAAACGAAAAGTTAAAAATCAAAACAAGTTATCGGATATATTCCTGCAAGAGGTAAAAAGGAATTGCAGAAGTATGATTTAAATTACATGAACAGGGTGAAAGCTAGACAAAATGGATTTAAAACTTTGGTTAGAATTAGTATACAACTGAACTTCCATTAAATAACCAACATTTATAACATACTGATATTTTCAGCAACATTACAAGACGTGAAAATAATTCGTAACATAAACAGGCATCGAGGAATTAAAAATAGCAAACTTTGCCAATCAATCTGTTACATTTCATTTACAATTTAAAGCTTTCATCATCATCATCATCATCATCATCATCATCATCATCATCATCATCATCATTATTATTATTATCATCATCATCATATTCATCATCATCATTATCATCATTATCATCATCATTATCATCATCATTATCATCATCATAATTATCATCATCATTATTATCATCATCATTATCATCATAATCATTATCATCATCATTATCATCATCATTATCATCATCATCATCATCATCATCATATTCGGTTTAACGTCCGTTTTACATGCTAGCATGTGTTGGACGATTTATCGATCAAAAAATCTAAAAGATATCTTTGCTGGGAATTTACCGAAACAATTAGTGTTTTGTGCAAACTTAAAACGCGCTAGAAATATTTATGAACTTTAGTGACTACAACGTGCATGTGTACTGGAAAAATGAATGGTAGGATCTGTAACAAAAAAATCAATGTGCAATCTTGTCATGTTTAAATCTGAACTGGAAAAAAACTTTTGAAAACTTAAGATGGGTGTGGTTNTCATCATCATCATCATCATCATCATATTCGGTTTAACGTCCGTTTTACATGCTAGCATGTGTTGGACGATTTATCGATCAAAAAATCTAAAAGATATCTTTGCTGGGAATTTACCGAAACAATTAGTGTTTTGTGCAAACTTAAAACGCGCTAGAAATATTTATGAACTTTAGTGACTACAACGTGCATGTGTACTGGAAAAATGAATGGTAGGATCTGTAACAAAAAAATCAATGTGCAATCTTGTCATGTTTAAATCTGAACTGGAAAAAAAACTTTGAAAACTTAAGATGGGTGTGGTTTTTTTTACTGAATCTCACAGAGATATGGGAGTACCTATTTCTAACGTGGCCTTATTCAAATTCCTATGAAATTCCATTTCGGGATAACTCTTTAAAACTATTTCATACCTTGTGAATTTATATATCTACCGAGCTCATTACTAAAAAATGTGTACGAGCTAATTTTCACTTTATTAAAATGCTTCGCACAGTTGTTTGGTAAGCAAGAAGTAAATGCATGATTTCCAAGCGAAATTTACTGTGTAGCTGCAGAAAAAGTTATTTATTGGAATTTGAAAAAATCTGATTTAACCATGGTAGCACTTTACAACGACTTGAATACAAATTGGGTAATGCGCTAATTCTTTCTTTCGCGTCAATAAATGTATTGTATAAGATGCCTTGAACGCAGGATGCTCCTGATCTGTTAAAATCTGTTAAACGACATGAATGTTCTATTTGGTAAATATGTATCATAATATGTATAAATATGTATATAAATATGTATCATAACGTCGTGCAGAAAGCTGTCCTGTTTGATGCCAGTTGGGAGAAACTGTTTGATAAAATATAATCGCCACTATATCAGTGAAGTGAAAGAATATGGACGCAGGGGAACGTAAAGATTAATAGGGGGGCGATTGGGTGCGCCTGCAGGAGTTACCCCCTGACGAACTACCCAAGGGCGAATCAGCGTTTTTGGAATTCGTTTAGGTCATCTATAGACTTGTATGGAATCTATCTAAAGACGTGGAACTTAAAAACATATAACAACGAGCTTCTTCCCGATAATCTTCGCTGTTAAAAATGATAATCAGCCTGGGCTATTTTAATGTCAGGGTTGTGGGGACTAAAATGTCATTCGATTTGCAGAACTGCGCTCTATCTTGGATTTTCTGAGAAGCAAAAGTTAAAAAAAAACCCCAGTCTTTTTAAGACGTTTTGCTGAATAGTTCATGACGCAAACCTCTGAACAAAATAGCGAGAGACATTCTTCACAACTTGAAACTAATTTACAGCTCATTGATGACTTACCTTTTTAAAATCTGATGGTGTTAAGTACAAATATCGAAAACCCTATCAAAAGGGAAAAGAGTATAAAGATACGTAAGACTCTCAATATAACATATACATGCAATGCATAACCATAGAATATCGAGCACGGAGTTTGCAATACAACAGCAAACAGCGCCAGAGGTACAAAATCACAAACAATACACAAACAGAAGTGATAACGACATTTTGGAATAACCACTTGAAATGTACATTGCTCTTCATATGATGGGCTAAGCTAAAATGTAAATAGTCAAGAATATACTCTGTCTCTATATATATATATATATATGCAATGCTCACTACGCATGCGTGGTCTCAGCACTCTGACAGGATCCCACAACAACTCTAAGTTGTGTTTGCTCCGGCAATATGGCCAAAGAGTTATGTCTCCAGAAGCTCTGTGCTGCACTGATGAGCCCACAAAGGGCGAAACAGTACTGTCTGCAGATTGAGTATATATATATATATAGGCAGCGGAAAAATAAGATGCATTCAACAATATGGCATAAAACAGTTTGACGATGAGTAAAATATCATCCTGGATTACTCTTTCTGGGGCAAAACGAATGGTTCATATTCTATTTTGTTTTGGCTACCAGTTCAACTGCTTTTAAAAAATGATGATATTTAAAATGGTTTCCAAACCTTGAAAGACACATATGGTATTAAAATTGTTTCAACATACGGCAACAAAATACCTTTTCTGGGGCACCATCTTCATTCCAAGCGACTTTAAACAAATATTTCACTTCTTCGGCTAAACCAATTCTTGCACCGCTATTGGCTGCGATGAAAATAAACGGAACACCCTTTTCTCTTGCCATTTTCGATGCTTCCTAAAAACCAAGGCATAAATGATGTGTATAATGCTTCTTGGTCACGAGTTAATTAACTTGTTCACAGTCCTCAAAGAAACTGAGGATTCTATTCTGTAAACACATCCACAGACACCAAAAGAATATTGGATTGTTCAGTGCATCGGATTGTTCAGTGCAAAAATTCTAAAGTTGACGAAGTTCCGTACAAAATCAACTAAATTTTAAAAAAATGGAATACGTTTATGAATAATTTACTTGTCTTATGTTTCATCCAGAGAAAGACAAAGAGAGAGAGAGAGAGAGAGAGAGAGAGAGAGAGAGAGAGAGAGAGAGAGAGAGAGAGAGAGAGAGAGAGAGAGAGAGAGAGAGAGAGAGAGAGAGAGAGAGAGAGAGAGAGAGAGAGAGAGAGAGAGAGAGAGAGAGAGAGAAGAGAGAGAGAGTCTCTTGTGTTCTCTCTCTGTCTGTCTGTCTATATCTCTCTGTGTCTCTCTCTCACTCTCTCTCTCTCTCTCTTTGTCTATCTCTCTCTCTGTCCCTGTCTCTCTACCTCTCCTTCTCTCTCTGACGTTTTTTCAATTATTGTTTTGGATAAAATATTGATGCTAAAATATGTTTAATCGAATTCCAAGATTAATTAAAAATGCGTCTTTAAAATGATAAATACAACATATATCAAACAATAAAACGATATAAACTGGACAAAAAGAAAAATTCATGTATTAATTTTACTTTGGTGACAGTATCAGGCAACAAAAAGAATATGTCAGCCATACATTTAAAAAAAAATTATTTATCACCATTCATCATTTGTTTACAATCAAACTTCCAGGAATAACATTTGTAGTGTTCTTCCATTGTTCCATTGTTTCGTTCGCGGCTTCATAATTTAACTTTCCAGTTTAACTAAAGTGAATCATTCTAGCAATAACTAGGACAACTATTTGAATAATTTACCTTCCAGAGACTACTCGATTCGACCCATCAAAAACATCAATCTTTGTCCATCCAGCCCCTCTAACGGTCTCGGTAAATCCTCCAACTTGCCGACCAGTGGCCAATTGAACGACAATTGATACCGATTGCATAGGTTGGCACCTGATCCAAAAAAAAGGAAGTATGTTGGGTATCAAAGACACAAAA
>RDPX01000056.1:523006-540824 GCA_003991215.1 Morbakka virulenta
GAAGTGTCAGCAAAGGGTTTAAAAATTGGGTTCAAAAATTGAATATTGAACCTAACATAGTGGACATGCAGAAGACCGCTTTATTAGGAACAGCTAGAATCCTAAGAAAAGTTCTTGAGATGTGAAAGATAGGAGAAAGTACCTTATTAGCACTAGGTCATTAGTTGTGACTCGCCTAATAAGGAGAATTACGGTATAAAGATCAGCCAGTTAAAAATTTTTCAAAATAATAATAATAATGATAATAATAAGGGGTATAGTACAACTTAAAATACCAATCATTACATTAACTACTGGACTCAACATATACCTTGAAAAGTATGTATGTATGTATGTATGTATGTATGTATGTATGTATGTATGTATGAATGAATGAATGTATGAATGTATGTATGTATGTATGTATGTATGAATGTATGTATGTATGTATGTATGTATGTATTTATATATATATATATATATATATATATATATATATAAATGAAAAAAAAGTTCTCTTTTTGAGTAGAAAAACACAAGACAATTTCAGCTAAAAATCCCCACATTATAACTGTCCATTTAACAATAAAAAATTTTGTCACTAGAATAAAAATCAAAATTGAAGGTTCAGTACATAACATTTCATCTTCCTCTAGCTGAGTGTATTTTGAAGTGGTACATTCTGTTATTGGGGAGTAAATAAAGTAGAATCTAGTATGATAGGATTGTACAAAAAAAAGTGCTATTTAGAGTATAATTATTGTGGTACAATACATCCGAGTACACTAAAATATAGGATAGTAGAACGGTATTCAATAAACTGGCGCACTATTTTATTGGTATTGAATATAGCATAAGGTATAGGGTTACAATAATAATAATAATAATAAAAAACAAACTTTACAAACCTTGGTTAAAAGGTCAGTATGTCGAACGATGGAACGAATAAAAAAGCGATGATCTGTTACATCTTGATGATCGCTCAGCTAAAAACAAAAGTAATGAACAATTGGTGATCGAACTTTTAAATACTGCGGAAACAAAATATTGACTAAGTTATTTCTTCTATCAAGCACCACTAAAAGCTTATTTAATTTTACGGGCTCAACGTGCGTGCTTATTACACGTTAAGAGTGCGCTTGCCAAGAAAAGGTTACAAATTTATGTTCTAAAACTGAATGGATGATATTTTTAGATGCCACAACGAGGCATAAAACCAAACAAAGTACTACCAAACCATACCACTTTCTAGTTGAAAAACCAGCCTGCAACAACAGGCTTTCTATTCGTTAATTCAAACGACATTTAAGTGAATCAAAAGTTAGCTATAAAACATATCTCATTATATGAGAACTGAAACACCAATCACTGGTACTTATGTATAAATGGTGACGAGTTCAAAGGTAGGATATCCTGGGCGATCAGTTAATAGACAGCCTAAAAATTGCAGTATTTTGATGTGAATTAGGCAGGAATAATCAGTGGGTTACTTTTAATAGGAATTATTCTGGTGCATTCTTTAGTCTTCTTGCTTTGTGGATGAGTTTCGTCTTCCCTCTTATAAATGCTCTGTCCTCCGTTTCTCATATTTCTCTTTTGCTTTTCCTCTTCCTTCCTGAAATCCTAGCGAAAGTAACTAATAACTTGCGGCTTTTCCAGGAGAGAAGAGGAATTAAGACGTCTAACTTCTGTAAAGCTAGAGATATTTCATATTTCATATGCTTTCTGTTTGCTGAGATGGTGCCATATCTTTCAATGTTTGTGATTACATTTTGCATGGTTTATTTCGCTACCTTTGAGCCAATCGCATCTGTTAATCGTCTTTTATGCTTCAGTTTCGTTTCTTTCACTTTTCTTCAGTCAATTTTTAATGTGCAGAAGGTATAAGAATGGAATTAATTAAAATTTTGAACTATATACACCGTATAGACTGTGTAGACTATTTAATTTTTCATTATTTTATATGACAAACAACGCTGTTGACTAGAATATGTAGTACCTACCTTTCGTGCTGATCCATAATACAAATGGATATTTTGGTTTGCACAGGGCACCGGCTGAAGATCAAATAAACGCATGCGATGTATTTCAAGTTGAAAGGCCAGAGCTGGTTCCATGTGACGATAAATCTTGTCCTCTTGGAACTGAAACGCACCGGAATAAAGTACGGTATTAGATAAGGCAAGACATAAAAATTTGTGATATAATTCCTAATGCAAGTTTGTGAAATGACATTATTCAAAGTATGGGCCTACTCTTTTATATGTTGAGATTATCACCGTCACTAATGGTACCCTTCCAATTATACCAAAAATTACACAATGAAATAAAAACGTTTTGTGAGGTGCACGTAACAATTATCTTCTTAATTTCGTGGTAAAAAGTAATGGAACGTGACACTTCGATTAATACGCTCTTCTTCAAGTCATCCTCGTTATCCTTTGTAGCTTTTTCATACATTGTGCTTTCAAATTTTGTATTTAAATCTAAAAGTAATCACGATACTACTGTTTAATTTCAGTTAATAATGAGTTTCCATAAATAATTTCAGTACCAACGAATAAGGAAAGATGAAACGTGTGTTTTTTGTAGTACGCCNAAATAAAGTACGGTATTAGATAAGGCAAGACATAAAAATTTGTGATATAATTCCTAATGCAAGTTTGTGAAATGACATTATTCAAAGTATGGGCCTACTCTTTTATATGTTGAGATTATCACCGTCACTAATGGTACCCTTCCAATTATACCAAAAATTACACAATGAAATAAAAACGTTTTGTGAGGTGCACGTAACAATTATCTTCTTAATTTCGTGGTAAAAAGTAATGGAACGTGACACTTCGATTAATACGCTCTTCTTCAAGTCATCCTCGTTATCCTTTGTAGCTTTTTCATACATTGTGCTTTCAAATTTTGTATTTAAATCTAAAAGTAATCACGATACTACTGTTTAATTTCAGTTAATAATGAGTTTCCATAAATAATTTCAGTACCAACGAATAAGGAAAGATGAAACGTGTGTTTTTTGTAGTACGCCATAAACTGCGAGAAAAATAAAACTGGCGGTGTGAATTGATGCTTACATTCTATTGCAAATTTCTAAGCGTGATACTTACCATGTACTTTTCACGAAACGTAAAAATTAATGGGAAATCACCCTACAAGATAAATAAATAAAAGAGGTTCTGAATGACACAGAAATAAAGTAAAAAAAAGAGTTTAGAAATGCATCCTTGGCTTCGAATAATGCTAAATAAACGTTGAAGAAAGGCAGTGAAGAGTCAAAGAGGCTACTAGTGATCGACCCCCTTCTTTCTTTTAGCTTAAGTACAGTGTCTTCTACTGTTTATTTCAAAGACTAAAAAAAAGTTGGTAATCTACTTATAGCTTATAGTCAATCTCTTCCTCTATTAGAAAGAAGAGATGACCAATACTTGTAGTTATGCTAAAAAAATTAAAAACCACATACGTATATCTTACTTTTTAACTGCGAACCAAAAAGAGTGGCGGATTATCATGAATCCTCTCTTTACTTCATACAAAGTGCAATCTTCTGATAGGCTATGGAAGCGTTTGAAAGCTTACAGATTAATTAACAACGCACCGAATTAAGCAGTGTGGATATGTTGTACGAATGGCTGATGACTATTGAAACAAAACGAGTGACGTTATTATAAATGACGGTAAGAATAAGTACAAGTCACCGCGAATGCTCGGGACCAAGTGAAGCAAGGAAATCTTTCGCAAAAAAAAAATCAGCTAAAAAGAGTAACGGCATTGTGAAAATCTACAAATGACAAGGTGTAAAAATAGACCAAAGCTTTAAAAGAAAGAAGAAGAAATTTTTGTCTTCTAAATTAAGCTTCTTGCTCCTAACACGCTCCAGCGTAAAACCATCTGACTAGGGTGAATATCACTACCATAACTTCCCATGTCCCACAAACTATTTTTTCGAATAGGAACTACGTGCTTGAACTGCCATTAAAAAAATGATAAACAAAATAAGAAACTTACTTTACATTCGGTAATTAAGACTGTTATTCGCTTTATGCCTTTTCTACACAAAAGTGGACGCTGTGAAAATAAAAATCTTCCATGAATAAGATCAAGCTATACAATTAATTTGTATATTAGTAGAAAGAAAATTTATAGATTATTGTTAGTGTCTTTCTCATTCTTTCTCTCGATCACTCAAACAAGAACTCAGCTAGTTAGACTGCTGCTGTACGCTTCAAAGGGCGTGAAACATTCTTTGGCATCAGTGTGTCAACAGGCCAAACGTCCATTCTCGGGCACTAGTGTACTTGGCAGGAGGCCCCCTGCAGTCATATATGAAATACCATATAGGGGTGTGTTAAATGTCGAGGTTAGAGAACAAGTGGTGCCGCAGTTTGGAGTATCCTTTTCAGTCTCGTCATGATCATTCGTTTTGTTTTTCACTGTCTGTCGATGGTTGCTGAATACTTCTTAATTGAAAATCAATTCTGACTTTGTAAATAATGTAAACATGTTAAAAACATGTCTGTCGCTTTTGTATCTTCACTAAGCCTGTTTTTAGGTCAACGAATAAAATGTAAAGATGGTGAGCGAAAAAAAAAGTAAATAAAGTACCTTCAATCATTTGCGGTAGCAGTACTTATTTGGAACCAACAAGTGTATAATTATACTTCCTGTTAGTAACCTCTGCTTTTTTCCCTCGAGTTTCATTATTCGTAAAAATGGAGTGTTGTTACCTTAATAAACTCCAACAACTAAGCATTTACTGAATACTGTATTCTTGTATGTTTGTCTGGGCTCCGCTTCTTATATGCTCACTGTTTGTCAAACCGGGCAGTATTTCTACGTCTACAATTTGTACAGCCAATTTAATGTACACAATTAATTTGTAACGTTTATTTCCTTGTCAAAATTGCCAGTGTTCACAATGTTTCTATGTCTATAATACGTTCCTCTATTTAGCACTACAAGTAAAACTAATTTCTTAATTTCATTTTATGTAAAAACATTCGAAATGATGTTAACATACAACCATGACAATTTACGGGAAGTAATAAATGTACGTATAGATGAATTAAATAAACACCGCAATACCTATTAGTACGGCAGCGTATTTTCATATTTAACTAAGACCGCAGATTCTATCATGATTGACCCTTAAGTCGGATTTTCTTTGTTTTCTTTTTAGGTTCAAAAAAGGTTAAAATTAAATGAAACAATTCTTGCCATCAATAAAAAGAAAAACCACTAAGTTTTAGCTTAACTAATTACTTAAAGGATTTTACAATATATGAGGTGGTGACGCCAAACACACCAAACTTGTCATTGTTTATAGTTTGCTTTACCTGACATCAAATCTCAGGTTCTCTTTTGAAGTCCCTATTGAGTTTAAGGAATGGCGAGTTTTTTCCGCCTTCGACTAGCTCATCCAGGGACCTAAAGAAGCCACTTGTGAATACAATTTAAGAAGTAAAGCTTTACATAACTTTACACTTAGGTCCTATGCCATTGTGCTGCTTGTTTTTCTCCTGATGCTAATCAAAACTAACATTAAAATCAGAATTAATCAAAAGTAATTACAAGTAAACCACAACGGATTCACATATTTAATCACAATGTATCCATTTCTTGGTCTATAAATATCACAGTTGTTGAATAAAAAGGCGAATTAAGATTACCTGTGACTGAAGGAATTCGTAAATTCGATCAATGACATGTTCTTGTCCCTTAGATGTTACTTGATCAGTCTTTATACAAACATTGAGGATGTGAGCTGGTGCAAAATGAGCTGACATGGCCTGTGAATAACAAGAAGACAAATGTCACAAAAAAAGCACACCTGTTGATGACAGCTGATGATACTAAAGCTGGCATTCACAACGACAAAAACAGCAAACGAAGCAAAACACGTAAATTACCTGGTTTCCTTCCTCGGTCACAGTTTCAAGAGTGGATCCTGATCCTGAAGAACTCATGGAGCTGTGGGGACTGCTACTTTTGGGCGGCCATTGAAATCGTTCGACCAATGCATTAAAATGCCTACAACAGTAAAAAACAACATTGAAGGTCATAAATGAATACCGAAATATAAATAGGATATCCATAAAAACTAAGCAAACTTCAAAATGAAAATACAGATCGTCATGCCTCTGACGAATGTAAAACACTAGTAGTTTTTTCAAGGATTTTTGAAAGGTATTGAAATTTCTCAGCACCCCAATCTTATCAGTAATTTATTAAAGCTTCTGTCAACAATAGCGAGATACCCTTTTTCAATGCTCGACTACACTGCCTACTTTTATCACCACAACAATGATGCCTACCTGCTACTACTACTGGTCGTACTTCTGCATTACATTTCCAAATGGATAAACATAGAAGCATGTATCTACTGACACTTTTCATGTGTCTATGCATTGAGTACATAATGGCATTCTAAAAGTATTAAGACTGTCACTTTTAAATCAAAGTACAAACAAGGTATTGTCTTCTAAGCAAAGGGGAGAGATTACATTTTACGTATACGTTGGCTAAAATCTTCTCACAAAAACCATCTTAAACTTTTATGAACAGAAGAGCCAAAGTCCAAAGACCACAGGTCAAAACGCTGGGGTCACAATCAATGGCTAATGGTCCAAAATGGCAAATCAAAATGTGCTAACTGATTTAAAAACCGGAAGCTATAGCTGCAAATGAACTTACTCAAGGAAAGATTCCAGTGAAGAAAATGCTGCCATTGTTCCGGAACGTTCAAATGTGGGATGATCTAAATCGGACCCCCTGTGACCCAATTCATTCAATTCATCTCCCAAACTTCTCACCTGCCAAAAAAAAGTAGAGTAAAATCAAAACGTAACCGACAACAACAAAATCGATATTTCCGATTAACATTATTCAATATCATGTCATTCCCTTTTTAATAATTAGGTGTTTTTGACAAACACTTTCAACATCTCCACAAATCAAAACTTAATGTGCTATAAATTTTAAAAATTGTTTGCAAAAAACCTCAATCTTGCAAAAAAAACATTTTTGCAACAAAATGTAACGTCTTGCTCGCATACATTCAATTACGTTAGCGACATGTCAGGCACTGTTGTCTTAATTACAGTTAGAAACAACAAAATGATAGCAAAAAGGCAAATAAAATCCAACACCTACTCGTGTCATGGATTTCTTTAGCTTATCCTTTGAATTATTCTTTATTCTCTGTGTTTCTTTTATTCTATCAAAAATGATAAGATATGGTTAAAAACAAATAAATAATTTATGCGAATGAGCAGATAAGGCTACTTTACACATACACAGAGAGAGAGAGAGAGCGAGAGAGAGAGAGAGAGAGAGAGAGAGAGAGAGAGAGAAAGAAAGAGAAAGAGAAAAAGAAAGAGAGAGAGAGAGAGAGAGAGAGAAAGAAAGAGAAAGAGAAAGAGAAAGAGAGAGAGAGTGACAGACAGACAGACAGACATATATATGATATCAAATCCTTCAAAATAGTGTTTTTGTACGTTGTGTAACTTATATTGGGTCATTGTTTCTAATAGTTTCCAGTAGTCCGTTTGGGCAAATCTTTGAATTTCAAATACATTTCATTAAAGTTCAAATCAGTACTGGATAAAGTTACAATTTTAACCAACATGGGCAAGCAGAAGTAATGGCAAAAAACGACGAGGAAATGCACCCAAACAAGGAGCCAAACGAAGACCCGAAAGAATATTGGAAAGACGGCCCTAAAGGTAACCCGTGCGAGGCCCCGAAAGAGCACCTGAAAGAGGACTCAAAGGAGGTCGGAAAGGAGGACCCGAAGGACGACTTAAAAGAGGACCCAAAAATGGACCAGAAAGAGGGCCAGAGTCGGAGAAAAAGGCCAAGAAATCGAACCAGGTAGAGAACTAAAAATAGAACTGGGTGGTGAATAAAAAATGGAAACAGGTGGGTAAGCAAAAAGTGGAACTAGAAAGAGGACTAAAAATAGAGCCAAGTCGAGAACCAAAAAACGGAACCAGGAGAACCATCGAAAGGAAATAGGAGAACCATCGAAAGGAAATAGGAGAACCACATAACGGAAATAGAAGGAGAACCACAAAAGGAAATAGGAGAACCACAAAAGGAACAAGAAGGAAACAAGAAACAGGAGGCGGAGGAGATCGTGAGAAGAAGTGCGTATTCTTACTAGCTTAGTGCACTGACTTTAAATATTAAGTCAAATTACCTGTTTGGATGTGTTTCTGGCAGCTTAAACTGGAATTCTATCACACTAAGCCCGTCAACCTAAAACAAAGTTTAAAAACCTAGGTTTCATATAAAATATTCTTGCCTACTAACTTACTCCTGGGTCAAAACTAAAGTTATTCTACCGCATGAAAAATACGCACAAAAGTAGCCACTTCGTATAACCCATCTCTGCCAAACTTCCTTGCTTCTCCTTCTTCTTCTTCATCGTCGTCGTCATCATCACCATCATCATCATTATCATCATCATCATCATCATTATCACCATCATCATCATTATCACCATCATCATCATCATCATCATCATCATCATTATCACCATCATCATCATTATCACCATCATCATCATCATCATCATCATCATCATCATCATCATCATGGGATTGCATGGCTTCTATGCTCCTTTACTATCACACTATCCTTATGCTGAAGCTTTGTTTCATACGCTGCAAAGCGTTTGACTTCGTAGTTAAAAAGAGTTTATGAGTTGTAGTTTGAAAACACTCTACGCAACGTACACCAGGCAAAAAGGAAATGTCATTTACAATGAATTTCTTATTCAACCGAACAACCGTTATCTCATTATAAATAAGAGTGAAGTTGCGGAAATATCATTTCCTTTAAATCATAAAACTAGTCTTAAAATAAGATCAATACAAATTTCCTTTAAAATTCCTAATTTAATTTACTTTTTATTTAAACCTGCCTACAATAAAATAAATTTAAATATTTTTACAGAATGTTTTGTCTTTAATTCATTCATCATCTTTTTGCATACCAGTCAGGAATTAGGACTGAAATATACAATTTGTTTGTGCAATGTCAAAATGTTTTGTTTCGGAATTTTCAAAAATCAATAGCGAAAAAATACTTGACAAAAATGGTAGACTAACTCGGCAAATTCCGACTAGTGACTATTCTATTTCGCTTCATCATATCTTGTATTCTATTAAAGGCTGACTTTTATTTCATTTTAATGGACCATCCATGAGTACCTACCAACATTAATTTTCAAACAATTCAGAAATATATTCCAGGTTCGCAGATTGCACAAATACCAGTATGAGATATGAAGTTCAGAACCAAATAATGGAATATCTATTCTTTTCCATCTGCTAATATCTAACCCATAAATAAACCAGGTCCAGGTATATCTGGTCTTCATACTACGGAAAAAAGCCATTTATTAATCAAGTAATTATTTTCTATTTTTGCTTTGTCAACTCACGGCATCATGTTGCACTGTTGTTAACTCGTAGGCTTGATAACTTCTTCTTATGTAAACCTATTGAAATAAAGAGGAAGGACTATACAAGACTTCAGAAGATCAAAGTAGGAGTGTCCTTCCTCAAAAGCTGAGAGGGGGACGAACGCTGTGGTCGAGGGATGAGCATAGTACTACTACACCTTTCTGTAGAATAAACATATTTGGATAGTATTGTGCTCTTGCTACATATAGTATATAATATATTCATACATTTATATTTAATATATAATATATATATATAAATATATTTAATATATAATATATATATATATAAATATATTAAAAATACACGAAATAAAAATCAAAGTAGATAACCACAAGTCAGGAAGGGAGAAATTGAACTTTGATGTCAAACTAATTATCAAACGATTTTTGGCTTAAGGGATTTTGTCAGGTGATTCTTCTCCATAAACGTGGATAAGGGTTTTAATCTCGAATCAGTTTTTACCTTGCAGAAAAAAGTTGATTGAAATCTTTAACAAAAAAGTGATATTACCGATGAGGTTACCAGCCATTTCGTTCCCACCAAACATGTCGGCTAGCGGCTAGCAGCTCAGCAAGTGGCGACATACGTGTTGCCACTTGTGTCTGTGTATTTTGTTTTGGGAAGGAGGGGGGTGCTACCACTCCATTTTTAAACTTATTACTCATTTGCTGCAAAATCCCTAGCGAATTTAACTCGCTTCTGAACTGCTTCTTTACAACAAAATCAAACCTTTTTGTCGCCTACTGCGACGTAACTACGATCACATCGGCATGGGTACATCGCAATGTTTTCGTGAGTGTAAAACATTGTTATCCATAAAAGATGAGAACATCCTAAACATTAGAAGCACTGTAAAACAATATAGGCTCAAGTGTGTACATTTCTTCTGCATTAGGGCCTCAGTATTCTAGTTCTAGCAAGTAATTCACATGTTATACAAAAACCTCCCTAGAAAGTAAAAGATAACATCTCTGGTCATAATTGCTTTCTGAATTCAATGGCTGTACGTCGAATAAAATAATTCTAAGTAAAAATTAATTTTTGCCTTTCTTAATAAACGGGCACATGAGCGTCAAGTTCAATTTTCGATCTCAGCCTCAGATGGAATAGCCCCTGAGCAAAAAAGTGGTATTTTTAAGATTGAGTGTGGTATGTGGCCACCTTAAGAATTTGCTTGGTGGATTAAGTTGACTTCTGAAATACTGATACCTTATTGCCTGCATCACAAAATATGCATGAATTACACACAGCATACGTTAACCATTAATAAGTGATGACTATCAGTTAATCGCCAAATAAAGTACATTAAAATCAAAATGCAAAAATAGTATACATTACCAACACACAACACTAAACGCATAAATTACATACAATATCTAAGGCACTAACGGCATTCGCCATGCAATGCATAAATTACATAAATTATGTAATCTAAACACAACATGCACAACGTAAGAGCTGAGTATTCATACCTCTAATGCTGCCATGCGCACAAGCTCGTTGCGGTGATAAAAAAAACTCGGCAACAGGTCAAATACCGCGGTCTCTGATAAGATAATTTTCTGTCAACAATAAATTGAAAAAGGATTAGAAATCTGAAGCACTGAGAAACCTGATTGGTGGATAATTTTAATACTATATGCAAGCTAAAAGTCACACAAAATACTCCAAATACTGACGTGAGAGAGTTCACTCCCATGGTTGGTAAATTTTGCAATTTAGGGTGTTCAAATCAAATTAAGAACAAAATAGGAACAGCTAGAATCCTAAGAAAAGTTCTTGAGATGTGAAAGATAGGAGAAAGTACCTTATTAGCCCTAGGTCATTAGTTGTGACTCGCCTAATAAGGAGAATTACGGTATAAAGATCAGCCAGTTAAAAATTTTTCAAAATAGTAATAATACAGATGATGAAGAGGAAGGAGAACAACAACAACAACAACAACAAAGAAAGGAATAAGATGCGATTGGTGATACGGCATAGCCGCAAAAGGCAAATTCAGTAGCTAAAAGAAATGAGAAAGTGGCAAAATTTCGACAACTTGCATTTGAATTAAGAGAAAAGACTTCGATATAATAAACGGATTGTTTCCGTAGTCATTGGTGCTCTTGGTAGAGTTGTGAAAGAAGTGTTGCAAGATATGGAAAAGGTGTTTAACAAACACTTAGAATGATTAAGATTAGTTGAGGTAACAGTTAAAGAGATGAAGAAAATTGTATTAATGCACAGTAAAAGCATGATTCTAAAAGTGCTTTCAGGACTCGTGCAGCAAGAAGAAAAATACGAACTGGTTTTTTGTTCCTTTTTACTTTCTTTGAAAGACGTTAACTACAATACGTCAGACGTGTGATTGACTTGTCGCTTTCAGCAACGTTCGTCGCTTCACATAATCACCAGCCATTTCTACCGTCAAGTTAAGGGTCTTCAGATCGCCTTCGATCAATTCCTTCCAAGACTTCCTTGGTCGTCCTCGGCGCCTTGATCCCAAACACCACCACAGAAGAACACCTGCTGATCTACGATTCAGATCGTATCACATGCCCAAACCATCTTAGCCTATTGCATCTGTGGACATCATCGAAGGGCTTCACATGAAGCAACTCCAAGAGTGCAGACGTACTGACTCTGGTCCCTCTTTTCACTTAACATTTCCACAAAAGCATGGCTCTTTCATTACGCATGATATGTTTGACATCTTTAAGACGGGGTGCTCAGCATTCTGAGCCATAGGCCATTGTGCTCCAAACACAAGTGCTGTAGAGCTTACCACGTACTGGTCACGAAATTGGTTTACTTGTCAACACTGGCATTAGTTGTCCAAATTTTCCACTGGCACATCGTACTCGAATGAGTGTGCACAACCTCCACCAGGACAAATGCCATCACCAAGATAAACAAACCTGTCAACCACCTCCAGCATATCACCAGGCATTTCTACCTCTTTACACAATCTCATGTCTACTGGGCGCGCTACACCAACATATCTTTTACATTTGAAAGAAGGGGTCGCCATCAGTCTACCCTTAATTCCAGAACACCTCTTGTGGATCTACAGAGTATAGCCACCACAAATAATCGAATTCTAGCTAACACCTTTGCGACAAACCCCACAAAGGTGCCTTCCTGAGTCTCGCAGCGTGTCCAAATCCTTTGCAGTGATCATGACCTTCGCTTTCAACATGTTAACTTTCAAGTCTTTTACCTAAAGTCCTTTCTTCCAAACATGTAACTGTGATATATAATGTAAGAACAAACCTTGACAAGCTAAACCTGAACCTTAGGCAAAATGCTTTGCAAAAAAAACGTCTTCTTGGGGCAGTGCGAATCATCCGGGATGTTCACGATATAAAGTAAAGAACAATAGTGGACTATAAAGCAGTAATAAGAAGTGAGACAGAAACCCTATTCATCTTTGACAATAGGCAGAGGTTCAATGAGAAACATACTTTAGTCAGTTAGCCGGTTTTCATACCAGTTCCGTGTATAAGAAGTGAGACAGAAACCCTATTCATCTTTGACAATAGGCAGAGGTTCAATGAGAAACATACTTTAGTCAGTTAGCCGGTTTTCATACCAGTTTCGTGTAAACACAACAACAGCAACAAAATAAATTATTAAAATGTCGTTTATCTTAATGCACACATTCCACTTTAATTTCGCACCGTGACCTTCTCAATACAAAACGGCAGAATTAAATCAGTAAAATAAGTAGTTTTAACTACGTTCAATCATTAAGTCATGTGTACCCCAAGAAAATCGTCACGGTCAAACATATCCACTGTGTAGATTGTGTAACGGAATGACGACATCATTGACTATATACTATATACCAAGAGTTCCGGGTTCTATTCCGCAAGCTGTCGAGGAGAATTTGGAACTTTACAAAGAAAAAAAGCCATTGGTTGGCGTCAGGAAGGGCATCCGGCCAAGAAATTCCTCACTGCGAAATCAAAGTCCCTCTGAAGGGCACAGTCTGAGCCCCAGTTACTAGGGAAAAATGACGTTAAAACAAAAAAAACCAAAAAAACCTTATAATGTAAAATATCAAAGGATTATAACATCAAAACAATTGACAAATGGTATGGACATCAATCAGAAACAGTAAGTAAATAAAATGATAAAAATACAATTCTCAGACATATGCAAGTAAACAGAGACGAGAGTATGAAAGCTAATAAATCTGAAAGAATAATCAACAAAAAGAAAGAGAGAATATGTATTTGGTAGGCATAACAGTCAATTCACATCGTAATACATCATTGCAAATGACCGACCGACTTTGTGTGTCCAGAAATCAAAATCTGAAAAATATGAAGAATGAATGTGGAAACTTTGCCAGTCGTCGTCAGCGCACCAGGGTTGACGAACAAAGCTCCAGGGAACATAAATGTACGAAAACTACAAAAAAATTATACAGGCAACAACAATAACAACAACAATAATAATAATAATAACAATAATAATAATAATTGCAATAAAAGCAATACTAGTGAATAAGAGACATACCTGTCTTGATTTAAGTGTCACTTTGGCGTGTTCTTGTCGATTTAGATAAGTCAGTTCATGTAAAATATTTTTTATATCCTCGGGTAGTCCAGAATCGCGTGAACACAAACAGTCCTGTAAAAATAAACAAAGCATCACAATACATGTTTTAAACAAAGTGATAAATAATCTTCACGAGTGAGCGAAAGAGAGAGAGAAATAGAAAGAAAGAGAATGTAATAAATGAATGAATAATATATATAATAAATGAATAAAATGTAATGAATGACACTATTATTTCATTGAAATTATACTTACAATCAGGAGTACCACAAGGCTGTTTTTCTTCGCAACACTTCCATGAGAAAACACTTGCGACACCACTTGAGAAATGTCATTCTCCTTATACTTCTCTACCAAACTTCCCACACATTTTTCAAAGTTTCCTAAATAAAAATGAACCAATTAAGATTGAGAAATAGGCACCCTTATCACCAGAAAAATAAATAGTGAAAATTAAATCCTTACAATGCCATCAGATATCTGGATATAAGGGGGGAAGGGTTTCTGGGTGAAAACAAGAACTGAGATAAGGACTGATACCAAAAGCTAGCAAAACGGTACATTCACACACTCGAACAATGACATATTGCAAGTAGATTACCCTTATTTCAAGTTAACGTTTCAAACAAATCAAGACACATGGAGAAGCATGATTAATAGATGTAAAACACGGACAGTAAGTCAAACGATGACGAAGCAAAAAATCTGATCATCAGTCTGACAAGCCAACGAAGAAGAAGAAGATGAAGAAGAAGAAGATGAAGAAGAAGAAGAAGAAGAAGAAGAAGAAGAAGACGTCAGATCCTTTGATTTGTGGTATATGATGTGTGCAAACAAAGAATTTCTTCTTTTTTTTTTATTCAAAGGAAAAACAGCGTTGTCTTACAAAACAATATTTAAACTGTTAACTTATCAAGATTTAAGAGGAGATTGTGCTGGCTCCAGTTCAATAGACATTTCCCTTGATTTGTAAAGAATTTGTACTCAATCTCACATATCAATGTCGCGATATCACGGTCAATGCCAACATGTCAATGTCACAATGCTGATGTCATAACGTCGATGCAGCAATGTCAAAATGTCAACGCAATATTGAAAGGTATATTTTACCAAACACGGTTTTAAATACTTCCAAGAAGCACAATTAGTGGTCAAATAATCACCTTTTAAAGATCAAAAAGCACTGAACTATTGTAATGTTGCATTAAGCAACGTCTGTTCATTAACTTGAACGATTGTGTAAATTCAAAATAAATCATTCCAAACATTATTGGTCCTTCTTGGTTGATCTGAGATTTTCGGGCAAACATTCCAAGAGAATCAAGACCACTTTTGCTCACACTAAAACAAAAGACGACCATTTACCTTCATTAAACAAGCTTTCAACGTGAAGATATTGTCGCAACAAATCAAGTAGCACTGTTTTCAAGTGTCCTTTTATTCCATTTCGAAATCTGAAAGAAATAGAAAACGAAAATAGCAGTTTCTCCATTACGGAATTTTTCAAAGAAATCAGCAATATGGGTTGTAAAGAATTCAGTCTGAATTCAACCCATTTCCCCTCCGTTTTAAACACAACGAGTATTAAAATTCAGGCTCCAAATCACAACATTATCACCACCAACAACGAAAGGATCGTTATGAACCCTCTGTGGCCTCTTGAACAAACTCTCTCTGGCGGGCTCGGCCATGAGTCATCCTGTTCAAATAATCCATCGAACCACCAATTCCTTCAATTCGTCGCATAACCTGGTTTTGCGTCTTCATCGTTCTCAAAGTCCATATACCATACCCACCACCCGAGTTCTATCAAATTGGTTGATTCTTACAATGTGACCCACGAAATTAAGCTTTCTCTCAGTTAATACATCGACCAATCTTTAGGTATACCCGAATCTCTCTAAAAATTCTTCATTGGCTACTTTGGTTGTCCAGCTTATTCGTGGAGTGCAGGGATAACAGCAAAGTTCAAAATTCGCAATTCTCGCAATTGTCCTTCAAAACCTTGGCAAGAGCTACTGTGGCATTTTTTCCTATTGCAATTCTGCGCTTAATTTCGACGGTATCGTCATAGTTGTCAGTGATGATGGCACCAAGCGAAGTGAATTTTTTTCAGGTTATCGACTGGCTCATTATTGATCAAGATGTGTTCGTCACCTTCTTTCCCATCTCTTGGTTCCTCCCTAATTTTCATTACTTTCGTTTTTTTCCGCTCAAGCAAGGGCTGGCATTTTCACTTTCAGTTCTCACCGTCAACAAGACCTTGCAGTTCATTCAGGGAGCTGACTATGAGAACCACACCAATTGTACACATCAGATTTGATACTTTTCTTCCTCCAATGGTGTCATTCCCATCAAAACCTTCAAGAGCATTCCTTACGGTATTTTCAGAGTAGAAGTTGACAAGGTGAAAAGATGCAGCCTTAACAGACACCCTGCTCAATAAAACACCAGTCTGGCAACCCATACGTTGTTCTTACCGCATCCCTCTATTCGTCGTACCTCGCTTTCAGCAGACGGATAATGTTTTGTGCAAATCTCATGCCTTTAATGTCCTTCCAGTGGGTCTCGTGTGCAACCATATCATATGCTTTAGTATAGTCCATGAAACACAAGAATAAATCTTTCCGGTACTGTCGGTTTTTCTAGAGTACCATTTTAAAGTTTATAACTTGATTTGTCCTTCTAGTACCTGGTCTAAAACCAGCCTGTTCTTCAGCTATTTCCTCTTTCAGTTGAAGAGATATTCTATCTGTTGTTATTTTCAAGAGAATTCTGCTGCTGTGGCTGATGATACCAATTGTTATGCTGTTGTAACATACCTGAATGTCCCTTTTGAGAGAATCACGCATACACCGAGTTTAGGGGCCATCCATTTATTACGTTTGCACTGAGGGGGAGGGGGTATCCTAAAAAGCGAACAAATATGAACAGGAGGAATGGGTTTCACAAGGTGAAAACGTTCATATTAAATACATTTTTTGCTTACAGTTTTCACAAAGTAGTGACAGCGAAAGATATGTGTGCAGGTGTAACTATTGTTATCTGTTTTTATACATTTATTGTTTATTTATTTGAAAATACTTTCGTTTGTATTCGGCTTGAATTTAATTATAATTGCTTTCATTTCTCAAAACAATAGCCTGACGTCAATTTTTTACTTTTCAAATTTAAGCAAGTGAGCTTCTATAAAAGAAGAATCAATGACATTATTTTAAAGTTTTATATCGAAATGGCAACTACCAATAACGGTCAAAAAAAGTATAACGTAAGTTCGCACGGGGTGGGGGGGGTACCTGCCTGCGAACAGGTGCGAACATGGGAGAGGGGTGGTCGAAAAATGGCCAATTTCATGCGAACGTAATAAATAGATGGCCCCTTACCTAATCTTCCGGCCATGCTTTCTCTTGCCAGAACTTAGCGATGAGTTTATGGGGGTGGGGAAATTGATAAAAAGCGGAATTGATAGAAAGTGGAATTGATAGAAAGTGGAATTGATAGAAAGTGGAATTGATAGAAAGTGGAATTGATAGAAAGTGGAATTGATAGAAAGTGGAATTGATAAAAAGCGGAATTGATAGAAAGGGGAATTGATAGAAAGTGGAATTGATAGAAAGTGGAATTGATAGAAAGTGGAATTGATAGAAAGTGGAATTGATAGAAAGCGGAATTGATAAAAAGCGGAATTGATAGAAAGTGGAATTGATAGAAAGTGGAATTGATAGGAAGTGGAATTGATAGAAAGTTGAATTGATAAAAAGCGGAATTGATAGAAAGTGGAATTGATAAAAAGCGGAATTGATAGAAAG
>RDPX01000056.1:541216-559654 GCA_003991215.1 Morbakka virulenta
AATTTAAGCAAGTGAGCTTCTATAAAAGAAGAATCAATGACATTATTTTAAAGTTTTATATCGAAATGGCAACTACCAATAACGGTCAAAAAAAGTATAACGTAAGTTCGCACGGGGTGGGGGTGGTACCTGCCTGCGAACAGGTGCGAACATGGGAGAGGGGTGGTCGAAAAATGGCCAATTTCATGCGAACGTAATAAATAGATGGCCCCTTACCTAATCTTCCGGCCATGCTTTCTCTTGCCAGAACTTAGCGATGAGTTTATGGGGGTGGGGAAATTGATAAAAAGCGGAATTGATAGAAAGTGGAATTGATAGAAAGTGGAATTGATAGAAAGTGGAATTGATAGAAAGTGGAATTGAAAGAAAGCGCTGGAATTTTTCCAGCGCTTTCTGGGGATGAGAGCTACTTAAGACTTGGTTTCTAGCCTTAAAAGTAATGGTGTCACGATGAAAACACCATTGACAGTGTCACCTACCACCAATTTTCTCGCTTATGAGTGCAAAGTGTGGTAGGCAGTGTCTGTTGTCTTTTCGTATCAGCTCAATCATTCAGTTAGATGACGTGTTGATAGTCTGCGTCAAGGTGATGTTCTCCGACGTCTACTTCTATTTTCTACTTTTTTAAATGACAATTTTAACATAGGAATAGCCAAAAGTATCCTCTATGGGAAAGCGCTGAATAAAATGTCCCTGTTACCTATCTTTCTTGTATCTATCTCCTTCTCCTGATGCTCTCTCAGTTATTGCGACAGAATCAGACTCTATTTCCATCGAAATAATTGGTTACTTTAAAGGATATCATGTGACCTAGAAAAGTTTATTACTATTTCACCCCAACTTGCAATCTTGTACAGGATTTCCTGATTCAAACTCTGGACAACCTTTTCTTTTAAATATCTTTTTGACCTCTGTTCCTGGACATTGCAGATTCCTTCGCTGCTCATTACATACATTTCTATATTCAGTTCCATACATGTAGTGGTTTCATGAGTTATCTGTTTTTTTTAAATACTCGTTACTAGGATTTCTTGAAAATACTCAAAAATGGCAAAATTATTGCTTTCAAAGCATCATCCTTTGACAAAGTAAACACTGAACGTCAACGTAAGGAATTCAAAAACCCCACTACAATTTTTCTTGTATTAAAATAGTCAAAAAAATCCTCCATCGATTACATACTTCTACTTTTGCGATACAAAACGAAATTTTGCTTACCTTTGAACAAGTTGAACAATGCCTTGTGTATTCATTAAAAATGCATCACGTTCTGCCCGTTTATTTAAAGTAGCTAAATGTTCATCAATTGCATGGGCAATCTAGACAGCAAGAGATATCCATATAATTAATGGGGTAGACACAGATTAACAACTATGTGTTGGTTCATACTTTACTGTTTTCATTTACATATTGCTTTACACATTGTATCTACTTCGGCTAAGATTGCATTGTATTAGTTAATGATTCCCATGCCTGCAGGACCGCACTTACCGAAGAGGATACTTCTCCGGATTTCTGTTAAAATAAATCAAATGTAGAACTGTTTTCAAAAATTTCTTTCAAAACTGCTCCTTGGTTTCATTATGACACACCACCAGTGTAGATCATTCACGTAACATTTAATTCAAAAACTACATCGCAAGTTTTAAACTTTTAAAACCTGAACAGAGTATACATGGCCGTGTCTTAACCTTTTCAGTTCCTTTATGCATAGGCTCTTAACCTCTTACTTGCATACGTCCTTATATTTCAAAGTTCCTACAACTCCTGATTGCTCAAGGATTGTGTCTTGATGAAGAGTGATAACATAGAGGGTGATTATTTCAAATAGTTCTTCAAGCAAATCACCCCAAAATTAACAGCCCAGAAAAGCACCCTATGTAGTAAATAACTATTACAGAACAGAATTTGCAGAAATAAAAAATGGACGAAACGTTTTCCACTCTTTTTGGCTTTATGTAAAAAGAAAATGGCATCAATCAGTGGTAATCAGTGGTAATCAGTTCTATTACTTGTGGTTAGTCTACCTCACCACCCACCCCTGTTTTCCTTTCCGAAAACTTTTCGAATTCACAATGAGAATGTTGTCAAAGGTTCACACAAACCCTTTATCTCCTAATAAAGAAAACGAGAAATATTCATGGTAACTGAATATCATTCACTCTGAGGTAGTCATCAATGAACAAACAGCTGACAGTTGAACAGTTAGATTTTAACCTCCTAAGCGATTTCAGCATTTGACATTTCTTTTTTGAGACATTTCCTAATATATATTGCAAACTTGTTTTAAGAGTCACATCAAAGTTCCTTGACAAATTATTATTTCAATTTTTAACAAAAAAGACAATAACACAATTTCGTATCAACGAGTAATCAAAGTTTTCGAAATAAAACTGCTAAAAACAGAAGCAATCAAGTGCCCAAATCGAAATAGGGAGGGGGGAGAGCACAGAATGTAGGAGGGGGAGAGCACGAAATGTGGGAGGAGGGGGGAGAGCACAAAATGTGGGAGGGGGAAAGCACAAAATGTGGGAGGAGGGGGGCAAGAAGCCATGAATAAAACAAAATGATAAAACTATACTGTTGCTAATTCACGTTTTTTAAATGTAGCGGTTGTACAACCATCACTTTATGTAACAGGTCAATTTCTTTACCTACTCAAACAAAAATTCTAGTGTCTTTTATATTTCTTGTGGGTTTTTTAGGCGTTTCACAATATATTAGCTCACTTTTTCCTGCGATTCGCATATTTTCTGTTAGCTAACAAAAATGATCCGGGCAAGATCATCAACGCTTTGCATACTGCAAGTTGAGAAGAGTTACTTGAAATGCAGGAAAGAATGACCTAAACAAAAAATCTCAGAATTGTTAAAAAACGAATATAATTGTACATTACCTGCTGGCTTGGGAACTGTGCAAATATTGACGTTATGTTCATTGCATATTTTGAAAGATGCGTCTTAATTGAATCTTCAACGGCCTGCGGAATCCTTCCTGAGATAGATGCAAGCATTTCCTATATGTAAAGACAAAGAAAACACATCAAATTTGAATGATATTGACTTGAAATTGAAGAGATTTTATTATTCGCGCTTTTACAAATAGTTTTTAATATTTTACTTTATTTTAATATTTAGTTTTTACAGACTGGATACGCACTGTCCAAAAAACGTACCAAATCCATCTGCTTCATAGCATATAAAATATAATCAGATATACAAGTAAGAAAAACTCTAACTTTACAGGTTTATTGTAAAGTTAGAGTTTTTCTTACTCGTATATCTGATTATATGATAGCTCCTACGTTTTGATGTGGTAGAGCACTGTTGCTGATGACATTTCATATTCATTTGTTAATATCATATAAAATATAGATGTGAAACATTTGTATATTGTCAAATATCTTTTCCTGCTGTAAATATTACAACGACCGACCGACACAAAAACAAGGAAAGAGCAAATAAAAGGGACAGGAAAAAAAGGTCCTAAGCATTCCTTGTTGGTATGTTTATTATTTTTTGTCGAAAGAGAAAACATTGTTTATGAACATTGTTTGTTAACAAAATATTATAGATGGCTGGATGAAAATGTTCCCAGCGCAATTATTTTTCAAACAGGACTTTTATGAGAACAGTTTTTGTTTTAACTGATACGTTGGATCCTGTGTAAGCATTAGAAAAAAAGAAAGAACGAAGAATAATGAAAGACAAAAATGGAAGAAACAAGGATAAATCAAAAAAGAAAAATTTAAGTAAAGAGTACAGCTAATTCCAAAAAACACTTTGAAATGTCAAGTACAACAAAATCCGACTAATAAAGTAGCTCCGATCCTCGGTTACTGACAAAAATCCTAATGATAATAGCAGGCAATGATCTCTCTGTGTCTGTCTGTCTGTCTGTCTCTCTCTCTCGGTCTATCTATCTATCTATCCATCTATTTATCTATCTATCTATCTATCTATCTATCTATCTATCCATCCATCCATCTATCTGTATATCTATCTATCTATCTATCTATCTATCTATCTATCTATCTATCGATCCATCCATCTATCTATCTATCTATCTATCTATCCATCTATCTATCTATCTATCTATCTATCTATCTATCTATCTATCTATCTATCTATCCAGATGTGTATAATAGAATGCATTTTAAATACTTTTTTTGCTTACAGTTTTACTATCTATCTATCTATCTATCTATCTATCTATCTATCTATCTATCTATCTATCTATCTATCTCTCTATCTATATCTATCTATCTATCTATCGATCCATCCAACCATCCATCCATCCATGTATCCATGTATCTATCTATCTATCTATCTATCTATCTATCTATCTATCTATCTATCTATCTATCTATCTATCTATCTATCTATCTATCTATCTATCTATCTATCTCTCTCTCTCTCACGAAGGCAAAACATCAACTTCTTCATCTAGTAGCTATGTTTATTCTACCAGTCAAACAGTAATTATGCTAACATTAACATCATCTGCATTTAAGAACTATAGGAAGGTTAAACAAATACCACTTTTAAGCCGCGTCATTCTCCGGCATATTAACAAAGGGCGTGATTATGGAATATTCAGGCAAAAGACATGTTTCAAGAAAGTATATGCGGACTTAAGCTCACCAGTAATTCAAAGAAGAGATGGTAGGTAAAATTTCATCTCAACCTGACAGAATACTATTGACGCAACTTGGGGGCGAGTCCACCCTTTGCGGTTAACTTTCCCATTATTATCTTACCTGCATTTCCAACAAGGGAAGACTAGGATCCTTTAATGCCCTGACCATTGTATGTAATTCGTGTTTCATCTAAAATGGAAAACAAATAGGCTTGAAACTTGCCCAGAGAAAACTGCCAACAAAGAAATAACTACTAAACCCCGTTTTTCAAAAATGATTCTTTTATGTTACGGTTCTACTATTCGCTCATGTTTTTAAAAAACAACAATTTTCATCTTAAAAGTTATTGGGGCAACCAATGTACTATTAAAGCTATTCAGGTTTGCAAATAATAGCAAACGACAATTGCTGGAAAATGGAAACCAAGCACATGACACAATCAGAGCAGTGTGAAAAGGCAAAGGAAAGAAAACAGAGAATTAAAAATATGAATAAAAATAGGAGAAAATAGTGAGGAACTACAGGAAAAAAGGTAGGGAATGAGAAAAAAAGGAACTGAGAGAAAGGAACTTAGAAAAGATGATACTGGGAGAAGAAGGAACTGAAAGATAAAAAATTGAGGTGGAAAGAACAAAGAGAAAAAGTAACTGAGAAAAGAAGTAATTGAGTGATGAAGGAATTGAGAGAAGAAGGAACTGTGAGAAAAAAGTGCTAAAAGAAGATGAAAATTTCTATTGGCCAAAAGATCTGAAAAATTTGTCAAATACCTCGCCTCACATTTAATCCTCTTACGTCATCATCATCATTATCATCATCATCCTCCTCCTCATTATAATCATTGTCATCATCAACATTATCATCATCATTATCATCATCATTATAATCATTGTCATCATCAACATTATCATCATCATTATCATCATCATTATAATCATTGTCATCATCAACATTATCATCATCATCCTCCTCCTCATTATAATCATTGTCATCATCAACATTATCATCATCATTATCATCATTATAATCATTGTCGTCATCAACATTATCATCATCATTATCATCATCATTATAATCATTGTCATCATCAACATCATCATCATCCTCCTCCTCATTATAATCATTGTCATCATCAACATTATCATCATCATTATCATCATCATTATAATCATTGTCATCATCAACATTATCATCATCATTATCATCATCATTATAATCATTGTCATCATCAACATCATCATCATCATCAACAACATAATCATCATCATCATCAACATCATCATCATTATAATCATCATCATCATCATCATATCATCATATCATCATCACCTTCTTCATCTTCATCATCATCATCATCATCATCATCATCATTATAATCATTGTTACCATCAACATCATCTTCTTTATCACTTTATACGCTGTTCATTACACGTCAATCAATTAACTGCACCATTTTGTTAAAAAACATTTCTTTTGCTTTTCCGTGGCGGGTCTGTGTGACATTGATTTCAATTTGGTGGGTAATGTATTCAAACCAAAATCGCTTAGGAAGCCTCTCGCGTTTACAGGAAAACAAAATGGAAAAGTCTAACAGTTGGAAACAAAATGCAGATTTTTTTGTTTGTTTGTTTTAAGGTCATTTTCCTCCAGTAACTCGGGCTCAGACGGTGCCCTTCATAGGGACTTGGATTTGGCAGTGAGGAATTTCTTCGGATGTCCTTCCTTACGCCAACCAATGGCTTTTTCTTTTGTGAATTTCCAAAGTCGCCCGCTAGGGGAATCGAACCCAAAATTCTTGGTTACGGTGCAGTTACACTAACCATTACACAACGCCTTCTCAAACAAAATAGATTCCTATTGACCAAAAAAGTTGTCTGATAAAATTGCTCTCTATTGTTGGGAAGATAAGATACAGAACCTTTACGTCTTTGACACTGTAAACGAAAGACCAAACAAGATCTTTCATGACATTTCAATCATGTGTAACAGATCGTTAACATTTCATTTAGTTATAACCTTTGGGGCTCTACAAACTCGATTAGCCAAGCTTTCCCTGACATACAACATCATACTGAATACAGAGGTGGCATTGGGCTCCCTTTTTACTTTCAGAGATGCTATAATTAAATAAATAATAAATAAGTTATTTTGGGTATTTAAGAACATCGAGGTTTCTCTCCAAGTTAGTATTTGGGCATTAAAAACAAAACATAAAAAATAATACACTTTCCCAAGTAACAGTTTATGAAAGAAAAAATTCGTAATCTGTGAAAATCTGATGACATTAAACCCTACCAAACCTTATTTGCAATAATCAATGTGATTTAATATCCTATTGAACCCGATTGACAAGTTAATAAAATTTGCAATTACCCTTTCTTCAAAATATTCCTTTGGTAAACAATATCCTTTCATCATATTCATTAGAGCTTCCTTCGCAGAATTACAAACCTAGGCGGAAAAAAAAATATAAAAAAATAAATATATATACGGCACATTTTATTTAAATGACAAAGGCCGAAAAAAGACAATCGACAAACTACAAACATTAAAACAAATGGAATGGTAAAAAAAACTACGAAAAAATTCAAAGGAAATAACTACAGAAACCAACAATAAAAACTCACTTTAGCAATACTTGGAACATTCTCTCGCTTTCCCTCTCTATTTCGTTCTCTCTGTCTGTCTGTCTGTCTCTGTTTCGGTCTCTCTGTTCTGTCTGTCTCTGTCTCTGTCTGTCTGTCTGTCTGTCTGTCTCTCTCTCTCTCTCTCTCCATCTATCTATCTATCTATCTATCTATCTATCTATCTATCTATCTATCTATCTATCTATATCTGTGTGTGCCTCTCTCTATCTGTGTGTGTGTGTGTCTCTCTCTCTATCTCTCTCTCGCTCGGAGGGTCATTACAGAAAGGAGGTGGAACGCGGTAAGAAATAGAAATGCATGTTACATGTAATGCAATCAAAGGTCATCGATTCCAATATAGGCAAGGTGGGAGTAATGTAATATATTAACTATCCTAAACACAGTGCATTCTCCATTAGTAGCCATTATAGAATTAAGTTGAAGGAACAAGGGATGTCAATCAGATTTCATTGGAAATCTAAAGGGGGCAACAGGATTGGGCTAACCACCACGGTTACACTTATACTAGGACTTACTTACAATAATGTAGTGGCCAACTACACTCAGAATTGTGACATGTAAGGGTACATAATGGTGTATATGTCTAAATATATACTGACTTTAAAAAAATACACACAAAGACTCAAGATCTACCAACGGTATGCACATCAGAGTATGGCTAAGTGAGCCTTACTTTACTTTACTTATTTGACTGTTAAGGGGAATGTTCCTATACAAAAATCGTGTAAAAACTCTGAAAAGCGACTATCCTGCAAGGAGTAAGTAAACAGTAAAGACGGATATATATATATACTCAAGCTACAGACAGTACTGTTTCGCCCTTTGTGGGTTCATCAGTGCAGCACAGAGCCTCTGAGACATAACTCTCAGGCCATGTTGCCGGAGCAAGCACAGCTTAAAAAGTTATTGTGGGATCCTGTCAGAGTGTTCAAACTACGCATATATATATATATATATATATATATATATATATATATATATATATATATATATATATATATATATATATATAAAGAGTTGAGAAAAAGAGACACACACACACACAAACGCGAGACAGAGAAAAAGTGTGTGTGAGTGCACAGACCCAAAAACAAAAAAAACCACATAGGTCCACCAACAATATATATATATATATATATATACTCAAGCTACAGACAGTACTGTTTCGCCCTTTGTGGGTTCATCAGTGCAGCACAGAGCCTCTGAGACATAACTCTCAGGCCATGTTGCCGGAGCAGGCACAGCTTAAGAAGTTATTGTGGGATCCTGTCAGAGTGCTCAAACTACGCACATATATATATATATATATATATATATATATATATATATATATATATATATATATATATATATATATAAATATAAACTGAGTTGAGAAAAGGAGGCACACACATACAGAAGCCAGATAGAGACAAAGACTGTGTGAGTGATCACAGCTACACAAAGAAGTAAAGCCACATTGGTACCAACACAATAATTGCTGTTCACCATAGAAATATCAACATGTTCCTTTTCTGTGTCTTCTTCGACAGCAATATTCTCCGACTATGAACTTTTGCCAATACATCACACATTTCTATTGTTCTACTACAAATATGCTATATTTTCTTACCTGGTGCAGTTTGACTCCCTTCACTTTGGGCCCTTTCTGTTCTTCAAATTTTCCAGTGAATGGCACTGCCTGCGAAAGTAAAAAAAATGAATGCATTAAATTGTAAAGAAAACAAAAAACGATAAAAAGACTAGGTTCACGAAGTTAAACATTACTTCAAAAAATTCCTACAATAGTTATTCCCAAACTGGGCGTATTAATAAATAAAAAATTATAAAAGATCAATTGGGAAAACCTTTTTTAAAAAAATCAATAAAACGATTTTGCCCTTGTGTACTACAATGCTTAATTTTAGGTAACTGAATGTTTTACGAGAAACAATTCGACCTGTGTGGGTGCTACCCTTCCTGGACAAGGTGTCAAAGACATTAGTATTCAGACTGAGTGCTAGCGCTCCTAAGCTAGATGTCAGTGTCATTACCATTCAAATTATGTGTGTGCTTGCTTCCTAGACTGGAAGTCAATGACATTATTATTCGAGCTTTGTGAGTGCCGGCATTCCTAGGCTAGACCGTAATGACATTACTATTAAAGATGCGAGTGCTGGCTCTCCTAGACTTTTTGTCAATGGCATTACTATTCAAGTGGTGTAAGTGCAGGCGTTCTCAGACTAGATGTCAATGACATTACTATTCGAGCTGCGTCTTCGAGATGAAGCATATCCCCTACGGGCACCATTCTCAGCTCCCGTAAATATTAATCCTTTTACCAAAATAAACTGATTTACGTTTGGCAGCTGATTGTAAAAAGAACGACAAAGAATCCGGTATTTCTTACTTGCTGTACTCGGCTTGGATCATCCAATGCAAGATGGGCAACAATGGTTCCTGGATCCAAAACTGCACCTGGCATCTTAACAAAATGAACGCTAAACGAAGAAAAAAAACCCCGAAAAATATTTGAATATCTTTATGGCAAGGTTTCAAAGAAGCCTATGCAAATTTTTAAAAATTATGTATAACCTATTGCTATTAACATTACGCGTAAAAGTAAAAAAAGGACAGTTTAATACATATACAGAAAAATTATGCATTATATATATATATGTGTGTGTGTGTGTGTGTGTGTGTGTGTGTGTGTGTGTGTGTGTGTGTGCAATTTATTCAGAGCAGCAGGATACACAAACACTAAAATAAATATCCAATTTGAACAACTCTATGGTAAATTGAAGTGCAGGAAAAAGAGATGAAAGGGAAAGTGTTAAGTAAATATAAGAGAAGAGTGAGAAAGATACTCAAAACAAAGTCGAATGGGGGAAATATCATCAAAGGTAATAATGAGTGGGGTATTCCTATATTGAGATATTCCGCTGCTTTCCTCAACTGGAACAAGGCCAAGCTTTAAGAGATGGATCGAAAAACAAGGAAGCTCTTAACTATGCACAAGGGTCCCCACCCAGGGAGTAATGTTGATAGATTATACATACCCAGGGAATCAAACAATTAAAACGACTAAACGATTCAGTTGAATAGTAGAACTCTACCTGCTAAAGCTACGGGAATTAGCATGTTGGTAGGAAGTAAACAGTAATTTACGATACTGTGAATTAATTAATAGTAATAGTAATGGTAATAGAAATAATAATAATAATATATTTTCAAGTGAGTTGTCATGTTTTGTATTTACGTACCATCCATTTTCAGGAGCAGCAAGTGGCATGACCATCTTCATTACCTAAAATACAATAAATAAACATCAATCATTTATTATTATTTTCGTTACTTTTGGTATCATCATCATCACTATTATTATTATGAAATGAATTTTTAGCTTTGATTTCACGTAATATTTTAACTACTAGCCGAGTAAACGACCAGAGGCTTATCTCGATAGCAACTATGCCATGACAGCCATTCTACAAAGTTAGTGTGGTCTTGTAAGATAATTCTAGCTGGATATGGTCTCTACCGTCCTCTTTTCGGGGAACACAGATTCTATACAATGCCAGTTTTCTATTTGCCATCATCAATTCTCTTGTTTCAGTGCCCATACTTTGGAGGTCAATTATGTTCCAGCTGATGGTGTTAAAAGTGTTTTGCACCACTTGTACACTAATTTGGATAACCGCTTGAACCTTATTCCGGCACTTCAGTTCTGTTTTCATAATTAATCTCACTCTTCTTTAATACCCTTTTCTTATCTTCTCTTTCAAGGCACTGTATTGGAATCCTTGACCTCCATTGACACCCTGTTATTTGTATACACCTTCTTATTCCAAATCTTTGGTGTTAGTGTTATTACAAAATGAAATGGATGTTAGGGACTACCTCGCTTAAAAGTGGCTTTGACGCACTTGTCCAGACCAAATTCCATATTGATATCATCACTGAACCTTTTCAGTTGCTAGTAGTCCCGCCAGATAGTTATCGCTTTTTGCATCAAGTTCAAGATTGCTCATGTAAATGAGATGGAAGATGGCTTCACTGGGCTAAGGTACAAGAGCTTAGCAGAACAACAATGGGAAAAGGAGTCCTTTTAAAATATAACAAGGGCAATCTTGATATTACCGGATGTTGCGGCGCCGTTGATATGACGATTTTGATATTGATGACGATGATGTTGACTATTTTTATTATTATTATTATTATTATTATTATTATTATTATTATTGTTGTTGTTGTTGTTTTCTGTATACATTTTTTGTAGTTTTCTTACATTTATGTTCCCTGGAGCTTTGTTTCTGTATTATTTCTGTTTTTCATGGTACCGAAAGATAATAAATGGGTTATTACTCATAATCTGAGGTATCATGTCGTTCATGTATGCTTTATAGTTTGCTAGTTTTTCGATTTCTTTGTAGAGAAAGTGCTCTTTTGAGATATGTGCTGTTGAGTTTAAAACTAATCTCTGGATTTCCGGCAATTGAATATTTCCCGGGATTAAATTGACGCATTTTCGAGTTCCTTTCTTCATCATACCAAGGGCTCCTACAATAACCGATATTATCTTCGTTCTCATGTTCCACATCCGACTGATCTCAATTTCTAAGTCTTTATATTTACCAAGCTTTTTAAACTCCTTAGCAGTGACGTTGTTGTCGGATGGGACAATCATGTCAATCATCTGGCACTGCTTCGTCAATTTATCCTTTATGACAATGTCTGGTCTGTTAGCCTGAATCGTACGGCCCGCTCTTATTGGGAAATCACATAATATGGTTACTTGTGGGGTGTCTATTACTGGTAAGGGTCGGCGTTCGTACCATTTTTCAACAATACCAATGCCATGGTAGCTACACACTTTCCAATGAATATACTGACCTACACGGTTGTGCCTATCAGTATACTCATTAGGCTCTAGATTTCGGATCGGCACCATTACGTATAACATTTGCTTCGTAGTTTCGGGTTAATAAACTTTTATTATTAACTACAGCGAAATGTTTGATTTAAAATAGATTTAAAATTCAAAGAATATAACGTTTTATACTTCACTGAACAAGACGTAAACAATACTAATAAATAAAGAAATCAAGTTTTCGTACCGACACAACTGTATGTTTCAAAAGTATTCACTTTCTCAACGGAAACAACTGATTCTACCAACATCCCTCGCAAAAATTAACTATTCTATCAAATTCCAATTAAAACGTCAACCAATGGGTGATAATATCGGTTAAAAATAAAAATAATAAAAATAAAATTGATAATAACAAAGTTCATGTCCAGCATGACAGCCCGCACAGGGAGATGGTATTCACCTGCCAGACGAGAAAACGTAACCCCGGCTACCGACCAGTAGCTTTAGAGGTTAAGCACCTTCCTCAATATGTTGGTAGTTCCAATGATGGTCGATGTTTGGCACTTTCTCAACGGAAACAACTGATTCTACCAACATCCCTCGCAAAAATTAACTATTCTATCAAATTCCAATTAAAACGTCAACCAATGGGTGATAATATCGGTTAAAAATAAAAATAATAAAAATAAAATTGATAATAACAAAGTTCATGTCCAGCATGACAGCCCGCACAGGGAGATGGTATTCACCTGCCAGACGAGAAAACGTAACCCCGGCTACCGACCAGTAGCTTTAGAGGTTAAGCACCTTCCTCAATATGTTGGTAGTTCCAATGATGGTAGATGTTTGGAGTCCACCCCACCCTGATCAGGGATGCCCAACTCTTTCAAACTGCGCTCCAAAATTGAAAATTGATAATAATAATGATGATAATCATCATAATAATAATCAACATCATCACAACCATTATAACACAACACTTAAATCGATGGTGTGGGTGATAAACTGTGTGACTCTTTCACCTCGACTCTAACTTGTATTAAATATCTAAATTCAAAGCAGAACACACTAACAACGTTATACCTCGATTTCAGCAAAGGAATCCCCCTGAAAGACATGCCCTCCATCCTCCACAACAAATCCAATTAGTTTTCCAGCAGAAGGTGCCCTAAGAAAAATAAAATGTTACAAACATTGCACGCAGGCTGTGAAATAGTCTCTTGCTACTATTCAAAAATACAAAAACAAGGAAGCATTGTTATTTATGATACAGATTTGTTTTTCTTTGACATTTAAATACAAAAAATCCTTATATAACAAAAAGAAATCAAGAAGATAGCCTTAACTTGATGATCAGTGTAATTAATCTCTGGCTAAGGTTTGTGCTAACTCCGCCTCGAGCCTCTTGTGTGTCTCCTGACGTTCCTAAGCCGGGGTAAAGGGGGGTTGAGCGTAGGGTTGAGCGTGGGACCGACAATTCCACCTTGTAGAAAAGCTTTCGTCACAAAAATCAACACCAGAAATCAAATTTTAACTCATGGTAAAGGAGACGAAGCATGCCAGCCAGACGATGAATTACCCGAAAAAATGGGCAAGAGTGGGATGCTGGAATGTTCGGACATTGGCCCAGGTAGTGAATGAGTTCGATGCGTACGAGTTAGACTTTTGGGAAATTAGTGAAACAAGATGATAGGAAATGAAAAGGGTAAACTAGCACCTGACCACAAAATACTATACTCACGAAGACCAAACAGCCAGCAAACAGGAGTTGCCCTAATGGTTAGCAGCAAGATGAAAAAAACATTGTCAGGGTGAAAGCCAATGGGACTTCGACTTATGAAGGCCACATTTAACTCTAAGTATACCAAACTAACTATAATAGTGTTATGCCCCAACTGAAGATGAGAGGGAGAATGACTAAGACATTTTTTACAGACAACTTCAAGCTGCAACGGATGAAGTCAAGTTGTATGATATGCTGTTAGTCAGCAGAGAAATAAATGCAACAGTTGGCGATCTGAACAGAGAAAGAGAGCGTTTCGTGGGGAGACAGGGTTGTGGAGGTATCAACAACAATGAAGAATGTGTGTGTGACGCCTGTCAAGAAAATGACCTTTTCACAGGAAGAACATTATTACAACATCAAAATATTTATAAGACAACGTGGATATCACCAGATGGGGCAACTAGGAACCAGATCGACCACATCCTGGTAAAGAGAAAATGGCGGAGTTCACTTCAGGGCGCGAGAGTTTCCAGAGAAGCTGACGTTGCCAGTGATCACAATCTTCTTGAGGCAAGCGTTACACTTACGTTGCGCAAGACAAGAAATGAAAAGGTGTGAGGAAAGTGGCTTTACTTTGTAAACTAACAGGAAGAAACCACAAGGCAAGCCTTCAATCAGGAGGCTAGAAACCACTTCAGAATACTAGGGGAAGAACAAGAGATGGGCATTATCTGATCCAATCCAAACCTTACAGAAATCGAGTTGTAGGGTTCGGAAAGAAAAGGAAGGAGGAGCGTATCTAACCAAAAACATGGCAAAAAATAGACGCGAAGAAAGAAGTGAAACAGAAGATCATGGCTACAAGGTCTGAAAAGATTAAAGAAAAACTTAAGGGATACTATTCTGAGATGGTCAAAGAAGTGAAGAAGCTGAGCAAAAACGACAAGAAGCAGTATCAACACAAAATGGCAGACGATGATGGAGAGGCAGCTGCAAGACGGAACCTGAAAACTTTGAGCGGAATTACTCCATAACTGTAAGGAAACTTTGGTACTAATGAACGTATAAGTTTGGCATCCACGTTTCCAGTGAAGAGGAGAAGATTAACCGATGGAAAGAGCACTTTGAAAGTCTTTTGAACAGACCAGTGCCTGTAGAGAATGCAGATATACTACAAGCGGAGGCAGCCAACGGCTGAAGAGGAGAAGATAGCAAGCAAGAAGATGGAAAATGGAAAGGCGGTCGGGATGGATTGGGTAACAGCCGAGATCTTAAGAGGAGAAAGATATCCCAATACTGCTAACTACGATGAACCCTGGAAAGTTGGTCTGATCGTAAAGCCATCTAAAAAAGGCGACCTTTCAGGCTGCAACAACTGAAGTCTTTAGCATGATCATACATAAGAGAGTTACAGACGCTTTGGGTCGTCATATTCCTCAATAAGAGGCAGACTTTCATTTTGGCAGGTCTTGCTCAGACCAAATCCTACGGCAGATCCTGGAGCAAAGCAAAGAGTAGAATGCACCACTATATGCTAACTTAATCGGTCTAGGGTAAGCATTTGACAGTATTCACAGAGAATCCTTATGGAAAATAATCCGCCATCAGGGTGTTCCTCAAAAGATGGTGAAGATATTAAAGATGCTATAAATGGACTTCTCGTCACACGTGATATAAAATGCTTTAGAATATGTAGTGTGTGAGTTGCTACATTGGAAGAGCAATTAGAATCACTGATCTTGAATCTCTTAAAAGGCAAGAACCCTGGCGTGTCTTTCATGCCATTATCAATGCCAAGCAAGGCCTTCCTTTCAAATGAAAAAAATTAACACCGCAAAACCTCTGTGAATACCAAAATAAGAATTAAACGATATCAATGTTCTACATTTTTCGTCACTTGGCCCATTTTCACAAGATGTATTATGTCACACATGCAATACTGCCCGTGACCTCGAACCTAGCCCAAGTGACTCACTTAGTTCTTACCGAGAACAATCGTTTACTTGCGTCAATACCGCACAGAGAAATTATCGGTAATCACGAATCATAGATACAAGATTTACAAAATAAAACAAAGCAAAACAACTAGTAACAGAGGCAGTTTCCTGACACCCTCCCCCCTTGGTCTACCCTGGTAGGACAACATCTATAGAAACGGAACAAAATGTAACTAGGATGTATAGGCTACATAATAATAATCACACGATGTATTATGTAAGCCAAGATTTGTTGATAACCAAAAGACCACTTTGAATAACAACCATTTACGAATAATTGAGGTGATCTATATTGTAATGTACCTTAGCAGTGTGGGATCATTTTCCTTTCGAAAGACGCAGGTTTTACCACCGATAATAATGCGATAGCTAAAAAATAACAAAAAATTACTTGAGATTAAAACTTTAATTGCATTTGGAAAACACATAAACATAAATCTATTAAATACAAAATATTCAGTTGTGTACACCACAACAAATAGGATTCATCCAAGTCATTTAACAACAACATCTGAAGACAAGTAAAAAAAAATGAATCCAATATAAAAAATCGAATCATCTTTAATCCAACCATGAGTTTCACAATTATCTACTCACTTATTCATAACTTATCCTTCTATCATTTTTCACACTCATTTTTTCGGTTCACAGTTATCCACTTACTCGTTAACATATAATCCATCTAACGTTCTTCAAGTCTATCTATTTATTTCACAATAGTCCTCTCACTAATTCAGATTTTATTTATCTTTAAATCACCACATCCATCTATGTTTCATAATTTCCCACTCATTCATATTTTATCAATCTATCACTTTCCACAACCATGTATTTGTTTGACAAGTCTATACTTGCTCACTCCTTTTCTACCCATCTATTGCTCCTTAAATCCATCCATCTATTTCCTATTTCAATCATATGTTATTAGGAATATACGACCCTCCTACTAATACTTTTTCCCTTGTGTTCATCAGGTATTAGCAAGAGGATTGTTGTGCTGCTGGCTTCCTCCCAGATCCTGCTACTGGGACTGACATATTACTTACAGTTACCCAGGGTGAGTTGGGCCCTCAGCTGAGTTACGAGTGTGGCTAGATAGGTTGTCAAAATTGAATTGAAGCTAAAACTTGGTATGGTAGTATCTGACCCACCTACTCCTACAATTCAACCACTATCATCTTTTTCTAAATTTTCAACACCACTCTTTTGGGAATGTGATACCGCTCTCAACCAGCAAGTGATGTAAAACCACCATTTCAAATCTGACCCTCCTCCTTCCGCATTTCCACTGCCTACTTGTTTCAAACTTCAACATATTGATGTTGGAAATGTGATACTTGTGCTGTCTTTACTGAAGTTCCAAGTAAAACACTGAGTTGCACAGGGTGATAATTGTAACAAATAATTGTAACTGGTAGTTCCACTTTTTACAATTTGTATCTAAAATATTGGGTCCAGTAGATTGTAAATGTAAAGTTCGGTAAAGAAAATATACCCTTTCAATATATATATATATAATATATATATATATATACATATATACATATATTTCAATGATGGTGGGCATGGGTTCCAATTGCACTTCTGACACTATATATATATATACACACACAGACACACACATATCTATACCGTTAGAAGTGCGATTCGAACCAATACCCACCATCGTGGACCAGAAACCTCTTATTGGAGGAAGGATTAAGATTCTCGAGTATGGCGCACTTTAAACGAGGGAGATTATTACTCAAACAACAAAGTTTTGTTGCTTAAGCAACATGTAATTACTTAATTACTCATTAGTTAATTGAGATAAACAGGTAAACAATAATAAAAAAGTTGCGCATGTTGCCAATACTTAACCATAGCAAGCTTCGTTGCGATCGCTCTAAAAACCAGGTTATGCGCCAAAAACTTAGGCTAAATGAACACACACCACCTGGCACAGGATAGAACATAGATTCGCCAGAATATAAGCCTGCTGACTCGCTTTGTTCGCCAGCAGGGAAAATCAACCTATCACTTTTCACATTCATATATTTGTTTCACAATTATCCAATCATTCCAATTTTATGCGCCAATAGCTTCCCACATCCATCTGTGCGTTTCATAATTATCCACTTACTCATTCAAATTGTATCTCTTTATTCTTCTTTATTTGTCTCCATCAAACTATTAGTCATACAATATATATATATACATCATATGTACATCATATATACATCACATATAGATACATCATATATAGATACATCATTATTTTTCTTTCTCTCTGCGGATAGTTCATTCTTATATTTTTTCGTTGTGTTGTCCTTTGTGTTTTGGTGTGGACTGTTCATCTATGGATTCTCATTATTGTCATTTTATCAGCCAGTTCCATCTTTGGCTAAAGTTTTCTGAGTGTTTCACTCTAAAGATATATATACATACATACATACATACATACATACATACATACATACATACATACATACATACATACATATATACATACATACATACATACATACATACATACATACATACATACATACATACATATATACATACATACATACATACATACATACATACATACATAA
>RDPX01000056.1:592797-624487 GCA_003991215.1 Morbakka virulenta
TTACTGTACTTTACTATATTACTGTACCTTACAATATTACTGTACCTTACAATATTACTGTACTTTACAATATTACTGTACATTACTGTACCTTACAATATTACTGTACCTTACAATATTACTGTACTTTACAATATTACTGTAGTTTACAATATTACTGTACCTTACTGTACCTTACAATATTACTGTACCTTACAATATTACTGTACTTTACAATATTACTGTACCTTACTGTACCTTACAATATTACTGTACTTTACAATATTACTGTACCTTACTGTACCTTACAATATTACTGTACCTTACAATATTACTGTACTTTACAATATTACTGTACCTTACTGTACCTTACAATATTACTGTACTTTACAATATTACTGTACCTTACTGTTTGCAGTAATGCAATCTGCTGTGCATGCTCTGTCTTACCTTGTATGTCTTGTCTTTCGATGTACTACTTGAGATTCTTACCAACAGCTCAAAATGTTCAAATGACCACTGGTACAAACTCCACTTTTTCCACTAGCGTTGTTAGTGGAAAAAGTGGAGGAATGGTGCCGCCCTTGGTACCTCGCAATTCGCTGAGCGGTGATTTTGGTGTTTTATTGATGTAGAATTTTTAACAATTAATTCTTTTTCATTCTTAAGCTTGTTCTTGCGGGAGGAAATCAATGACACTTTCTCAGGATTAAGCTCGGACATTCTAACCTAATTCAAATAATTAGTTTAATCTCCGTCCTCACTGATCTTACCTATCAACTCGGCATTAAACTCTTCAAATCTTCTAGATCCACCTTCTTAAACTCCTCTGACTACATGCAGGCTTCAGTCTTCATGGCACATGACAAAACATGGCTTCCATTGTATCACTTCAATGTGAGAATATTCGTTTTTTCAGTAGTTTTTTTTGCTCACTAGGTGTTCCACGCCCTTATCAAAGGTCCTGCCAACTGTCCTCCCATACTTCTCACTTTCTCGGTGTCCTTTACGCCTGTTCAAGGACTTGCGTTCTCATTCTTGATCTTGTTATCCTGGTGATGTTTATCTTTGGTTGAAATACCATCACAAAATCAAAACATTTCTGTCACTATACAAAAACGTCATCCTTTTACTTATCCACTATAAGTACAAACACCGGAGACTGGCTGTGACCTGTCCATTTACACACTCTCCCTCTCTGTGTGTGTGTGTCTCTCTGTGTGTCTCTGTGTGTGTGTGTCTCTGTGCGTGTGTGTCTGTGTATGTGTGTGTGTCTCTCTCTGTGTCTCTCTCTGCCTATCTCTATCTGTGTCTGTCTGTCTGTCTACCTCTCTCTCTCTCTCTCTCTCTCTCTCTCTCTCTCTCTCTCTCTCTCTCTCTCTCTCTCTCTCACACACACACACACACACACACACTGTTGTTGTTAGTTCATAAGTACTGATAAAAATGCAAGAAATTGATCTAACTAAATAAAAACCTTATTCCTTTAAATATACCTTCAGATCCTCCGGAGTTACCATGACAACAAATCTGATTGCTCTGTCATTCCCAAATAAGCCATAAGCCCATTCTCTTACTGACCGCATGCATTTCACAGCTGCTATACCATTATTAGCAATAAGAACCTAAAGAACAAACACTTTTGAGTTAGAAATCTAAAAATCTCACCATCCAAAACAAAGACAACAGGCTTCTCAGGCAAATTCAAAATATTATACCAATGCATAGTTCGTGTTACACAATACACTGGTATAGTAAACTACCACAACAACTATTATTACCTCCCTAACTACTACAGCTACGTCTAATATTACAACAACAACTTCTACTACTATTACTAGTACCAGTACCACTGTTATTATTACCGCTAATATTATTGCTACTTCTACCATTATTACCCCCACTACTGATTTCTCTCCTTCTTCTTCTTCTTCTTCTTCTACTACTATTACCACTACTACTACTTTTACTACTACTATTACTACTACTACTACAAACTACAACTATTACTACTGCCACTACTACTACTACTACTACTACTACTACTACTACTACTACTATTACTACTACTACTACTACTACTACTGCAGCTGCTGCTTTTACTACTACTATTACTACTACTATTACTCCTACTATTACTACTAGTACTATTACTACTATTACCATTATTACTACTACTACTACTACTATTACTACTACTACTATTACTACTACTACTACTACTATTACTACTACTACTATTACTACTACTATTACTACTACTACTATTACTACTACTACTACTACTATTACTACTACTACTATTACTACTATTATTACTACTACTACTCTTATTACTACTACTACTCTTATTACTACTACTACTATTACTACTACTACTACTACTACTATTATTAATAACTAATAATGTTATTTGGCAACAGCAAAAATGAATGGTTAGGGAAAGCATGGGAGAATGAATAGGAGAAAGAACAGACATCAATAAAAACGGAGCCTAAAGATATTTTGCAGATGTACAGTAATAGGGTGAAATCTGGTAAAGGATTTGTTAAATACGATGAAAAGCGATATGACAACTGGACATTAATATGGAGAAAACTAAAGAAAGAACTCAGGGAGGAAACAAAAGAAGAGCGGTTTAAAAAAAAATTGACCCTAGGAAGACAGCAGCAATATTCGACACGCTGGAAGAGATGGTAGAAACAAGAGCCTTGAAGAAAGTTAAAGGAATTCTAGAAGTAGACAGTTACAGGTTATGTGGTGAAATAAGGGAGACGGTACAACAACTTATCAGGACGCAAATAATTAGTAGCGTCAGATTATATGACGAGACATGATAATGCACTAAAGATATTGACAGTGGATTGGGGAAAGAAAGAAGGTTTATTAAAATAACACTATGTGGCCCAAGAAAAAAATGGAGAAAAGGACACGTTTTTGAGAACAATGGTCAAAATATCATATGAGATTGGGAATATCAAATGAGGACGAACTGTACAGCAAAAAGGCCACACATGACCAAGGAGGACGAGATAAAAAAGAAATATACATAGTAGATATGGCATGCCCTGGAGAAAGAAAAGCAGGCAAAGAAAAACAAAACGATTGCTAAATATCAACAACTGTGTTTCAAACTACGAGAGAGAAGGCAAGGGTTCAAGGTGAAAGTTATACCAGTAATGATTGGATGTTGTGGCGGTGGAATGAAGAATTATTATTAATTTATTATTATTATTATAATTATTAATTTATTATTATTATTATTACTACAAAAAGAAGAAGGCGACGAGAAAAAAGAAGAGTCGGTGGAAACTACAAACTATGCACTTCAGAAGTAGTTAAATAGTGGATTAAGTGCATTATATATATATAAAAGATATAATAAGTTGGAAAGAATCAAAAAACTACACTATCCATTTCGACAAGCCTGTTTCGTGATTTTACTCACTCGTCAGGAAATGTACAATTTCATTTATATATATATATATAAATGAAATTGTTACTTAAATAAACCAGGTTTAAGTTTTCAAAATAAACAGTAGTAACGTCCTGTACTTGATGTCCAAAAATTGAAGTTTACGTCTGGTCAAATAATGATTGGTTCTTTATACAAATTGTGACAGTTATTTCACTACCAAAAAGAGTATTCATTAACAGCCTTACTCCTGCTATTTTGGGAAAACTCTACCACAATTACTATTTCACAACTTCAGTGAGCTAGATTTGTTCATCTCTTGGCAAGATGATACAGGAATAAAGTATAATAGGAAACCGAATGGAGAAAAAGTAATTGAAAATCTGGTGCTATGCAAAGGATCGAAATAGGAAGGGAAACTAAATCAAGATAATACCAGAAAATACAAAGGGTATTTGGACACAACTTTGGTTCGACCACCTATCTTGAAAAGTGAAACCGAGCGTATAAAGTGAAAAATGAACCTAGTAAAAGCAAATGAGAACGGCAAGTTGGTAACGAAATTGACAATTGCGTTTAGGGGGGCACTTTAGCAACCATAACATATATGAGAAATGAAATGTATAATTCTTAAAAACCTAATAAAATAAACATCCAGATTCATTGCCACGTCGAATAAAGCAAGTACAACTGAATACAAGTCGAGCACTACTACTAGAATGTACCAAATATCAAAATTTAACACCGTCGTCATAATATAAACACAAGATATACAAGAAACCTAGCAGTAAAACAGTAACACGAAGAAAGACATGGGAGACTGAAGTGCCGAAAGACAAGGGGGGTACAAGAGAAGGGGCAGAAGAGTTGTGGGAGAGGAGAGAGCCAACGGAGAAGAAAGAGAAGCGGGGGAGGAAAGAGAAGCGGGAAAGAGAAGCAGAAAGAGACATGGGGGTGGATTGACAAAGGGGCAGAGAGACATGCAGGCTGAAAGATGGGTGGGAGATAGGTAAGGGAAGCAGACAAAAACAGGGGCAGTGAGAGATTGGGCCGCGAAGAGAGATTTGGCCAAAGAGTGAGATTAGGAAGGAGAGAGGTTGGAGAAAAAAAAATGGAAAGGAGCGGAGTATAGGTTGATGTCTGTGATGGAAGAAAGAGAACTAAATTTACAAACGGGGAAAAACAGGAGTAGGGAAAATGGGATAAGATAAGTGGGTTTTCTTTCTGTATGTAACTGTAATAGTTGGGATGAAACCAAAGAACAAAATATTTTTAACTTTCACAAAATTTTCAGCTTTTAACTTTGCTTATTTAATTTTCGGTTAGTCATACGTGCATAAGATACGAATGACTGAAAAAATAAAATAATTGTTGTTGCTAATAATTGTTGTTGCTAATAATTGTTGTTGTTACAAATCAATGTATTTACACTTTTTGATATCCTTTTTAAAAAACCAAAATTTAGTTTAATTACTGATCTAAATAAATTAATCCATCAAACTATACCTTGTCTATAACTTTTATCCCACCAAATGCACGGACAAATTCCTCAGGTGATGCTACCTAAAATATTAAAATGGAATTAATCAAATTTACTAATATAATCAACTGGTATAATTAACCAGTGTAATTTTCAATATATAATTAAGCAGATTAAATTATCAGTGTTATTTACCAGTGCAATTGTTGTTAACACCTTATGAATAAAAATGAAAGAGATTGGTTCAATAGTAGTATACAAATGATAAACTATTTGAAAAAAATGACACAAATGTGTTTTAAATATTACAAGCTGATTTCAGCATAAATGAGATGTTTGGGATCCTATCTCCATTTGATCTACTTCAAAACTATAGGAATGCATGTTGGAAAATACTATATAAAAAGGGGTATTCAGGTAACACAGATGTGATTTGAATAATGAGAATATAATGGGTAGATATTATGACAATGATTTGTGGTACTTATACAAAAGTAAGTGCAATGAAAAAGTACAAACAGAAAGGATAGGTGATAATCACGCATTCTATTGGCTAAGTTGGTACAATATAGAATAGGCTACTGCAAAAGTCAAAATAAATCTTGCTGGCTGGTGTAAAGGATGTGATTTGTGTTTAGCAATAAATGAGTGAAGTTTGTTAAAGGCAATTTGACATGTTATTTTCTTTATTGTCCAACGAAGGATCCTTGTAACATTTAACAATCAATTTTACATGTTAATACAAAATATGATTGCCATATTGACAGTAACCAACATCAAAGTAAAGTGTTTGCTCACTATTAACAAAAAAAGTAGAGCCCACTATTAGATTCACTTCTTTATTTTATTTTTTTTTAGTTTTAACGTCATTTTTCCCCAGCAATTGGGGCTCAGATGGTGCCCTTCACAGGAACTTTGATTTGGCAGTGAGGAATTTCTTGGCCGGATGCTTTTCCTGACACCAACCAATGGCTTTTTCTTTTGCAAAGTTCCAAATTCTCCTCGACAGCTCGGGGAATTGAACCCGTAACTCTTGGTTACTGTGCAGTTGCACTAACCATTAAGCCATGGCTCCTCCTTTATTATATATATATAAATTTCATCAAAGCAGGTAGTCGTCTTTAAAAGTATATAAATTTCAACAACAAAGACATTTTGTATGATAGGACAAGCTTTTGTATATTAAGCTGACAAAGTTAATTGGCTAATTTCTTCGATACACATGCTGTCAAAGTTTTTTCTTTTTATTAAATCTGTGATCTCTCTTTCCTTTCCATTCATTGTCCCTACATTTAATGTGAAAATTCTTAATGTCATCTGTCTTGGCTTCTTTTTCTTGCATCTTTCTTTCCTTCCTACCTCCTCCTCTCATCCTTTGTTGTCCAGCAGTAGCACAGTTTTCACCACCTTACCAGACTGTGGTCTTGGCAGTCATTGTTAACCTGGGCCTTGAAAGATCTGGTATGGTTTGGAGATTTTTTATCCATAAAGGATTTAATTTGGCAGCTTTTCTACAGCTGGATGACCTTCCTGATGTCAACCACAGTTATCAGTGGTGTGCCTAGGCTTTGGTCTAAGGACCTGCATACAAGGCAATGAGTATAGCCAACAATGGTTTGTGACCTCATACAGGTTCCTACACCAAAAGATGCACTGTCCTCTCAGGCAGGATGTGTTAAGAGGATTAAGGTTCTGTGACCCTGGGAGGGGTGGCTGAAATGGGTGCTACATCTTTTTAAAGTGTGACCTGTAAACTACTCATATTGGCTTTTAATATATAAGGATAAAAAAAAGATGAAGAAAAATCAGTATACAAATTTTCATAAGAAGGTAATTCCTTACATTGCATTCCCTTCGTCTTGTTCCCATTCTCATCTGCAATCCCTCTGAATCACTGTCACTATCATTGTCCCCATCCGAGGTGGTTTTGTTTTCTTCTGCCATGTGTTTTGCTGTTTAGGACAAAAGGATTATGAATAAACTCAATTCAAACTGTACAACATACAACACATGTACTTGTGAAATAACAATCACAACAAAACAACCAAGAACTATATTATTAAAGGAGTATTATACTGTTGTAAGGTCATCATAGAATATTACATTCAATGGTCACTCTAAATTAAAAGAATTCTCTCTGGTTAGCATCTTATACTTTATAAAAAACAACAGAGGAATGCATACTGATTGATATAAAGCATGACAAAATGCCATAGCTCAGGAAGACCTACTGCACATCATCCCAACAAAGCAGATTTGTTCCGGATACTACAGTCAGTCTACTGAATGTAGTCAACGCGTAGTACACCCTTTGGGTCTTCAGGGTAATGATGTATGCCAGATAGCAATATTATACTGTCTAAGTCAGTATCAAGAATATCACATACTTCTTAAATGTAAAGCATTCAATGCCATAAGTAAAAATTATATTCCATATTATTTCTGTCAGTATCCTTCTTTATTCAAATTTGAAAAATTCATCAAATTGGCTTTTAGGGTACGCTGACCAGATGTCCTTTATTTCAAAGGACAGTCCTTTATTTCAGAGCCTTGTCCTTTATTTTTTTTCCTTGTCCTTTATTGTCCTTTATTTTGAGAAAATCCTTTAAATTGTCCTTTATATTTTAGAAATTCGAGGAAATGTCCTTTATTTGAAATAAAATTCAAGGAAGTTCATTCCTAGCAGTTTTAGACTCTTATAACATACCAATGACGCATTAAATGAGTCGCAACGAGCTCCTGGCACACCTGACAGTTCTAAAAACAAACCATTTATCATGAAAATGGATATCCATTATTTTCCCATTAGGCCGGGCTCAACATCGCTACATCCTCCAGATGTGATGAGTTTTTTCTTTAAAATAACTTGAGACTGTGTCAATCAAGACCAAGATCAAGTCGTTTTAGATCCGATCGAAGATTTAATATCGCATTTATTTCGTTACAATGAAACTTCTCGTCATTCAGAGTTTTAGTATACAACTATACATACGAGTACACTCAGTACAGTGCATTTATTAATTTTATTAGTGTAAGAGAAACATGTCCAAAAAAAGGAAATGCAATTTTAACCCTTCTTGGATAAAGGAATTCAAATTTATTGAAAAGCGAGAATCGGATACGGAGGCTTTTTGTAAATATTGTAGGACTGTTATTAACATTTCATCGATGGGTCGATCTGCAATTGTTCAACACCAGAAGCTCGAAAAACACAAACGTGCCTTTGAAACTGTTGTGAGCTCCAGCCAGTCTGTATCATCATTTTTCTCAAGAAAAACTTTAGGAGATGCAGAAAGTAAGTTAGCTGCACTCGAAGGAGCTTTTGCTTATCATACCATATACCACGGACAATCATTTCGGTCTTTGGATTGTACAACACAGTTGTTAAAAGTTGCCCACAATCCTAGATTTACTTGTGGCAGGACAAAGGCTCAAGCATTAGTTTCCAATGTGTTTTTGCCACATTTCCAGAAAGAACTGAGGAAGGACCTATCAAATGCACACTTTGTCACTGTATTTTTTGATGCGTCCAACCATGGAGCAACAAAACTTATCCCGATTCTCACTCGCTACTTCAACAAAGATAGTGGTGTTTGCGTTAAAATCTTGGATATTGAGGATGTTAAACGTGAGACCTCCGAGTTACTGACCGATTTACTTATAAGAAAGCTGTCAGAATTTGAAATTTCGGAGAAAATTGTGTGCCTGAGTGCCGACAATACGAATACAAATTTTGGTGGTGTAGCCCGTAAGGGTCGCAATAATGTATTTGCAAGGCTGAACTCTGCGCTTGATACAGACTTGATAGGATCGGGCTGCATAGCACATATCACTAATAATTGTATGAAGCGTTCCGCAGATTCTCTACCTGTAGACTTGGAAGCTGTCTTAATTAAAATCTTTGGCTATTTTCAACACTATAGCGTGCGAGTTACAAAGCTCAAAGAGTTTTGTGAGAGTATTGATGTGGAGTACAAAAATGTATTAAGCTACTGTGGCACCAGATGGCTTTCTCTCCTTCCGTCTCTCGAGCGAATTCTGCAGATATTTCAACCATTGAAAGATTACTTTTCTGTCGAACCGTGTCCTACGATTCTATACGAGTTTTTTAACAATCCGCTTTCTGAAGCATGGCTATTTTTCGTTCATGCACAAGCTACAATATTTCATTCAGCAGTTTCTAAACTAGAAGGAGATGACGTCAGCATGGTCGAGGCTTGTCTTATTGTTGAGGAATTGTTATCATCAATAGAAGATCGAAGCAGCACTCATTTCCTACCTCTTGAGGTACGAAGACAGCTAGCGAAAGTAGACGACGAAAAATCTGCCTTTTTTAGTAAGAAGTGTCAGGATTTTTTTGCAATATCCAAGGATTATTTGCGTGTGTGGACTGCCAACCTAAAGGAGTTTCAAACTTTTGAGTGGATATTACTCAGAACCCCTGTATTTTGGGAGAAAGTTCAAGTTTCTCTGGAATCGAGTTCCACGATAATAAAGAAACTTGGTGTGAATGACAATCAATTGTTTGAGGAAGTTCGCCATCTGAAGAAGTTCACGACAGTTGAAAAAATAGCCTCTTGGAATGAAACAAAAACTGCACCTGCAAGTAGGTGGTGCGAGTTGTTCCGCTTGTTTGCATCATCGGATATTGAACATTCAGAGCTACTTAAAATCATCGAGTTTCTGTTTAGCCTCCCAGCCACAAATGCACCCGTCGAGCGAGTGTTTTCATTGATGAATAACTTTTGGACATCGGATAAGACGCAGATGACAGTCTCAACCGTAAAATCAGCGCTATTTCTGAAGTACAACTGCGCAAAAACGTGTACAAAGTTTTACGATATGCTACTATCCGATGGGCAGCTTCTGGAGGAAATACACTCATCATCAAAGTACAATTAAAATCTCGGTTAGTTTGCGCTTCGTACAACTAAACTATTCAATGCTATTTTTCATTGTGTATTATGTTTTTTTTTGGAGAGCGTATATGACTTGAAATTTTGAATGCACAATTTTTAAGGCTACATGTAATGCGTACGTATGTTGATACATGTGTGACGTCACAAAATGTGATGATCGGAAGTGTCCTTTATTTTTTTTAAAACTGTCTGGTCACCGTATTTTAGGGGAAAAAATTAATGATTTTATGCAAAGTAATACAATTAAATAAATGTAACCTCCTTTATATGATCACAGTCCCAGTGCTTTACAATTCTTTTAGAGGGTTTTTTCACCTTTATAATAAATAATTAATTATTATTAATTATTAATTGTTGTTGTATAAAACATGCCTATGTGTAATTTAATATAATAAATTTGTTTACTTTTGAAAAAATGTTTCCAGTTTACTTACTTATTAATGTCCCAAATATTTGTGAACATTTGTGAAGTTGTGTGAAATAAATCAAAGAAGGTAAACAACCACAATGAAAACCAAGGTGTGACAATGTTACATAACCTTTTGATGGAGACCAATAATGACCAGCTGGCTTTAACAGGGATACTAAATCTAAAATGATAAGGACAAAGGTCTCATTGTATTCCTTGGCTTTTATTTCATGCAACGTCTTTGTAATGGGTATTTTTCAGTGATAAATAACTACCTCATGATAGATCCTGAATATTTTAGTGTTGGGGTTTTTGGCCCTGATAAAGTCTATATCAAGTCTTAAAACTATATAAATATGACCAGTGATGTACCAATTTGTCCCTGCCCTGATGGAACCCCAAAAATAATTTTTTTCTAGAATGAAATGTTCTAAAAGATTTTAAAGACTCTAGCACATTATACACAGAAATCAATAATTATCTTCTTCAAAACTTCAAATGTCTTTTTTGGCATCTTAAGACTTCTTGCAAAACCATTAAAAATAAGGCTACATGTGGCCTTTGTTACCTCCTCTAAATTTTAAAGACTTGTATTCCTTGCATCATTTATGGATGGAAGGCAGGATAAGACCAATGGTGGAATTGCCAAGCCAAAACAGACTCTAATGGTATGGACACATATCAAGGCAAACTAAAACTGGTGTGACCAGGGCATGGCCACAAATGTAGGTAGCAGGAACACAGAGCAGAGGAAGACTGAAAAAGTAATGATGACATCTGATAAGAAAAGATTTAAATGCATGTTGTTACAGAGGAGATGGTAAGTGATCACATGTGGCAGTCCAAAACAGAAAACTCACCTTAAGTAGATTGTGCTGATCTAGGTAAGAACAGGTGAGTCATCATCATAATCATCATCATAATCATCATAATCATTATTATCATCACCAACATAATACCCTACAACACCCAGTGGATGTAGTGGACAAGGATAACCACCCCCACCATTCATTGTTCTGTGCCATTTCTTAAAGTTCATGAAGTCCATGTTATTTATTTTTTCAAAGTGGTGTCCAATTCTTGCACTGATGCAATATTTTCTATTATGCTTTCTTTTATTTTCTATCACACACTTGAAACAGCTTCAAATGAGGGTTTTGCAATCTACTTTAGCTTACCTTTTTATCTAGTAATTTGTCCAAAAAAGTTTCTTTTTTTTTCAACAATGCATTCTTTCTCTTCAACTTGACTGATTATACCTAAAAGAAAAGTCAATTTATGGAAAGAAGAAAATCTACAATATTAACATTGTACTGAAAGAACAAAAATATAGCAAAACAAAATGTTGAAAATCATAGAATCAAAATACTACTAACAATAACAAGGTTAATTATATTTAATAATTATATTCACAGCATATTTACAATCCCTTTTCACAGGAATTAAAAATATCAGAATATTAAGTCACCATCTAAATGTAAATTGGCATTGGCAAAAACAAACTACTGAATTTTTTTTTTAAAAAAGTCATTTTGCACCATTTTAGTTACTGATTTGCATGAATTCAGGCTTTTTCAAGAACAAATGACCCCGAAGACCATGGTTGGTCTCATTCAAGCATGAAATACCAGTTTGAGGACTGGCGGAGTATAGTCTTTCTCTCATGGGCAGGTGAAGCGCTCTTCAGCCTTGGATGGCAATCACCTAGAGATGGTGTCTCAATAAAAACACTGGTCCCCATTACCTTAATGGGTTGGTGTCAGGAAGGGCATCCGGCCTATAAAAACACTGCCTCATCATACCATGAAATGACATCCAAAGATATCCGGCATAACTGCGTAAATGGGACTGGAACTAATTTAAGTGTAGGTGTCGCGCACGGTAGGACTTTTGCTCGATGTAGGCAAAATCAGACCGTTATCAAGCTACTACATCAACCGAAGGAAATGATGACAAGCTTCAGACTCTGTAGTCTGAATGTGGGAAGTTTGAGAGGTAGATCTGGTGAAGTAGCAGAGTTTCTTGAGCGAAGACACATTGATTTGTGCTGCATCCAAGAAACACGATGGAGAGGGAAATCTGTAAGAATGATAGAAGGGAAAAAGGCAACATACAAGCTGTTTTGGATTGGTAATGGAAAAGGCACAGGTGGTGTAGGTATCTTTGTTGCAGAGAAATGGATAGACAAGGTGATTGATGTCAAACGCATAAATGATCGAATTATGCTGATTAAACTGATGATAGGTGAGACAATCTTCACAGCAATATCAGTGTATGCACCACAATGTGGCTTAAGTGAAGAAGTCAAGGATGAATTCTATGACAGTCTCATTGCAGTCACTGGTAAGCTGGCAGAGAAAGAAATTGTTGCTATTGCAGGTGATCTAAATGGCCATGTTGGAAGAACAGCATCTGGGTTTGAGGGAGTCCATGGAGGAAATGGATATGGTGACCGAAATAAGGAGGGTGAAAGAATTCTAGAGTTTGGACTTGCCATGGATATGTTGGTGGCGAATACTATTTTTAAGAAAAGGGATAGCCATCTGGTAACCTATGAGTCTGGGACAGCTATGACTCAAGTGGACTACATTTTGGTAAAGACAAAAGACAGGAAGTATTTGCTAGATGTAAAAGTGATACCCGGTGAAGAATTTGTGACCCAGCATAAGCCAGTAATTTGTGACTTCAGGATTAAGAAAGTACATAAAGTGAAAAGAAAGTATATCCCAAGGAGAAAGGTGTGGAGACTAAATGATGGACAAGTAAAGCAGGCCTTTGAAGATCAAGTGAATGGAATTGTGGGAGCTAGTCCAGGAAAAGACCTACGAAGTGTAGAAGAGCAATGGGAGAAGATCAAGGATACACTTTTAAAAGCCACAGACCAAGTCTGTGGCTGGACAAAAGGGCCTCCACGTCATAGAGTGACATGGTGGTGGAATACTTCTGTTGAAAATTATGTGAAAGAGAAGAGAAGGCTGTGGAGTCAATGGAAAAAGGGGTTAGTTAACAAAGAAAGGTATCTGGAGGCCAAGAGAGTAGCTAGGCAAGCAATCTACAAAGCAAAGATGGATGCCGAGAAAAGAAGGTTTCCAGACATAATGCGTAGAGATGACCAGAAGAATGAAGTATTCAAGATAGCTAAGCAGATGATCAAGACTAATCAGGATATCATTGGAGAAAAGTGTATCAGGAATGATGATGGAGAACTTGCAACAAGTGAACTTGAAAAGAAGAATGCCTGGAAGTGCTATTATGAGAGATTGTTGAACACAGAGTTTTCTTGGGATAGAGAAAATCTTGGAGAGGTAGAAACAGTATCTGGACCAGCCATTTTCATTGAGAAAGAAATGGTGAGGGAAGCTGTAAAGAAAATGAAGAAAGGCAAAGCAGCTGGCCATTCAGGAATTGTGGCAGAGATGGTCAAAGCTGCAGGTGAAAGAAGTATAGAGATGATCACTGATCTAACAAATCAGATCATAAGAGATGGTGTCATTCCTGAGGACTGGGAAATAAGTACAATTATCAATTGTTACAAAGGAAAAGGAGAAGCTCTAGAAAGAGATAATTACAGAGGATTAAAGTTAATGGACCAAGTCCTGAAAGTTGTTGAAAGAGTTATGGAAAAACAAATTAGAATTGAAATAAACATTGATGACATGCAATTTGGTTTTATGCCTGGACGAGGAACTATTGATGCCATTTTTATCCTTAGACAAATGCAAGAGAAGTACCTTGGGAAAAACAAGAAGCTGTACTTTGCCTTTGTGGATTTGGAAAAAGCCTTTGACAGAGTGCCAAGAGAAGTTGTTTGGTGGGCTTTACGGAAACTAGGAGTAAGTGAATGGCTGATTAAGGTTGTTCAGGCAATGTACAGAAATGCTAAAAGTCGGGTAAGGGTCAACAGTTCCTATACTGAGAGTTTTGGTGTGGGTGTTGGAGTTCATCAGGGATCTGTAATAAGTCCACTGCTTTTTATTTGTGTTTTGGAAGCACTGTCAAGAGAGTTTCGAAAGGGTTGCCCAGAGGAATTGCTATATGCAGATGACCTGGTTCTCTCCTGTGAGACATTGGATGGTCTACTTGCTAAGTTAGAGACTTGGAAGAAGGGTTTGGAAGGTAAAGGTTTGAGAGTGAACATGGGCAAGACAAAAGTGATGGTCAGTGGTTGCAATTTAGGAAAGCCATTGGAGAAAGGAAAGTTTCCCTGTTCAGTCTGTGGGAAGGGAGTTGGGAGCAACTCAATCTATTGTGGTACTTGCAAGCACTGGGTACATAAACGGTGCAGTGGAATAAAGGGCAAACTGACAGAAACTAACCGTTTTAGCTGCAAGAGGTGCATAGAAGGAGAGGCAACCTGTGACTTAGACCTACATAAAGTGCATTTGGAGGGTGAGAAAATTGAAGTTGTCCAGAAGTTTTGCTACCTTGGTGACACCCTTGGAGCCGAGGGGGGAGCTGGTGCAAGTGTTACAGCAAGGGTTAACAGTGGATGGAGTAAGTTCAGGGAGCTGATGCCATTGTTAACCAGCAGAGCTCTGCCATTACCTACCAAAGGTAGAGTCTACCAGGCATGTGTACGTAGCACAATGATGTATGGCAGTGAAACTTGGCCAGTGAAAGCTGAAGATGTCAGCCGCATGGAGCAGAATGACATGAGAATGATAAGATGGATGTGCAACGTAAGTCTAAAGGACAGGCTCAGTTCTAATGAACTCAGAAGGAGGTTGAATCTGGACAGTATTGGCAGCTGTATGCAGAATAGGAGGCTTCGTTGGTTTGGTCATGTGGAGAGAATGGACAAGAATGCTTGGGCAAGTAGATGTAGAACAATCAAGGTGACAGGAACCACTGTCAGAGGAAGACCGAAGAAAACATAGGAGGAAGTGATAAGGATGGATCTGAAAGAAAAAGGTGTCAGCAGAGATCTGGTGAAGGATAGGATAATTTGGAAGTCAATTTCAAGAAAGCGCCCAACACATGCTAGCATGTAAAACGGACATTAAACCGAATATGATGATGATGATGATGATGATGAAATCCTTAAATTCCAGTCTATTTGCCTAGAAAAATTATACAAATCTGAAATGACAACTAATCCAAAACCTTATATCTGCAATAGCTTGCAAAACTGATGCCTGAAAAAAAATTTTATGAAACTTGAATGCAAAGCTAAATACAGTGACATGTTTAAACTGTCAATCAATCTCCTAGGATCAGTAGCATGCTATCTTCTTATTTTCAATTTAGTGAAAGCTCTATCTTCTCCTTCTGATCTATCTCTTGCCTTATCAAGCACCAGCTACTAAAACCAACTTTTAACAATGCTGATAATTTGGACAAGGCAGCAAAACCTTTGAGTAACTTCCCTGAAAGCTTTAATATGAGAGGCAGCACTACAACATTCAGAATTACATGTAAACATGTAAAAATCCAAGATAATTTCTCACTTGAACAAACTCGAGGTTGCTATTTATAAACCTTGTCAAATGGCCATGAGGAGTATTTAGAACTGGGGCAGAGATGAATATTAATTGTAATGCAGCCCATGTGATCCACAGGAAGTGCAGTAATATCAAAAGAAAGCAACCAAAGGATAAGATTTATACCTGTAATAGATATTTGGGTAGTGCAAGGGTGATTTTTAGACACATAATAAGATTCTTCTTATGAGGAATGATAGTTCAAATATAATACACATCTTTTACCATGGGCTTCCACTTGTGCTTGTGGTGCCCATCTTTCAGGAACCATTGCAATGGCCTTGATTAATCAGAAAATCTACTTCCTACACAAACATGTCTATTTTTCTCTCTAAATCCTCAGGTTTGATGCATTGTGTACACAAAGCTATTCTGTACCCATGTGAATCTTGACCAATGCAAAAAAAAACCATTCTAGACTGGAGATAGTTAAGGGGTGTATGCCCAAATGGTTTTGCAGTGTCTGCTTGACTGACCATAATGAATTACATTATACTATCATACCAAACTATGAATTATTATACAATTATGTTATATAGAAGACTGACTTCCAAAACGTCTGACATCTCTTTTTCACAAAGAGTTGCAATAGTTTGTGTAAATCCAAAGGAACACTGACTGGGTCTCTAGCATCACTCTATTTTCAATCAAAAGTTCCATTTCAAAGGAAAAACTAGAGACAACCTAGGTAGAAATCTGATTACATATTACTAAATGTAAAATTGAATTGTGCATATTACTTAGCCAAACAAGAAAGACCGCAAATTACAATCTGGAACTTTTATCATTACATAAGAAAGTTGGAGTTGGTATTGGAACATTGTACCAAAATTATCAAGTGCCCACTAACTTTATTTCCCATATTGGTTAAGTCACACACAAAACCTTACAGCAAGATTTAGCAAAAGCAAATTTTTACTTAGCATTAACTGATGGTAGCCAAAGTTGTCAAGTCTGGATGTAAAAATGCATTGATGATCCCCAAGCTCTTGCTTTTCAATCCATTTTTGAGTGCCAAGCTTGAATAATTCTTTTCGGGTATGCCATGAGTAAAAATAGATTACTTAAGCCAACTGAGCTAAGGAAAACATTGGTGTATTACTTTGCATTGGTGAGGAAGGTCCAGAGTGTTCACATTTTGATGTCTATAAAAGCATCAACCATCGGCTTACCAATCATGTACAAAGACTTGCTTTTCATTGCATAAGTGCCCAGAAAAACATAAACATCTAAATGGAATGTTAGTTGTTGATATCACTACATTAGCACTTCCAGATTTGTAAGGCAAGGAATCTTTAAGCTCAAAAGAACTGCCCTAACATTTGTAATTATGTTTTTAAGCCTTAAGTTTCTACTAATACTCTTTGTTATAAATAAAGAAAGCCAAGAGTTACATCACTGTTCCATTATATCATCTTAGTAATAATTTTTATTTGCTATGCAAATTATTTTATTTATAGAAAGGAATATTGTTGACTTAACTCTCAGTGCCGTAAGCTTTTTTTAATCCAACAGACTCAGACAGGTTATGTTTTTTCATTGTTGTAAAATAATGTCACTGCAAAAATGTTCTGCTACGGAGTTATAATATGTAGAAAGAGACTGTCAAAGTTCTTCTCTAAGACAATTGCTCCTTTTTGTTCTCCACTTCAAGAATTTAACCCTTTGTTAGAAATTGTTTAACTTGGTCTAACTTGATATTGTGTGCAAGTAATCTATTTATGTGGACATAGATTGCTGTGTTTGGCAAGTAGAGTTTAGCCTTTTTAAGAAACATCACAGTAAGGTTGTCAGTTTTCTTCCTCCTTCACACTTACTGCTAACAGACATTTAAAAAGTAAATTCCCTTTAAATTTACAAGTTTTTGCCCTCTGTACCCTCATATGCCTTTAAAAATCTAAAAAACATCATTAAGTAATAAGGGTGTTACAAAACTATTCCCTCCTCCGTCAAAGCATACATACTTTTCAAATTAGCCCTGCACTCCTTTCATGACTATACATCGAAGGTCATCATTGAGACTTCTCAATATGGGTACCAGTGCTCACATTTATTTTTAAAAAAGATGGCATCCAAATTGGTGAAGGGCAGATTGTGAGTTTAATGAATGAACAGATGAGCTAATTTTAGGGCTAATAGTGAACAACCTGAAACACAAAATAAAATAAAAAACACAGATGATTTCTACAAGTTTCAAAGCAATTATTCAAGCTTAAGATAGTGGAGGTAGGCATCATATTTAAAGCCTTTGGCTGGTAAAATTTTCCTAATGCACTTCTGAAAAACTAATTTGAACCCTGATACACAGAAACTATTTCAAGATTATGATGGTATGACCATGTGGTTGGGAGGCAGGGTGATTATGTGAAAGGGAGGATATTAGGCAAGGTGATGTAGGAGGAACATGGGAAGGAAGATCAAAATGTAGATGGCTTGATAACAGCAAGCATAAAAGAAATTCTTTGAAAGCATTACCGTTACCATCATCGTCATCACAACATTTCAACTCTGTTATTAATCCATGCAAAAATGAGTTAGACTCTCACATGATATTCAGTCTCCTGCACTTCAATGCAAATCCATGTGTAAAGTTCTTTGATTGCATGTCAAATACAAAGGTTGTGTGTTTTTAACAATCAGGTTTCTGCACCCAATGCAATAATTAAATGACCCCTTTTTACCTATTGAATTTTGCTGTTCTGTTCTAGCCTTCAGTAGGTATTAAAGTTAACATTTAAATTCCCATTCTATTAATATTTCACAATTTCAATAAAAATCAAGTATGTGAAAGAATATCGGAGTGTATCAAGTTCCTCAACAAGAAAAAACATATGACCCAATAAAAGTTTTACTTCTTAAACCACTTTTTCATCTGGGGCTGTTATGACTAAATTAACTTCAATGTGATGATATATAACAAATGCTGACAGGGTGAGGTTAATCCAAAACAAACTATTCAAAACAAAGTGACTGTAACAGACATGCAGATCAAAAACCAAAGTTGGAAACTCTCTAATATTGTGGTTGAAGTGTTCTTGTTGCATATAAATTTGACTTTGTTTCAGAGTAGAATTGTGGCATAAAAGAGAAGTAGTGATGTTTCAAAAAGCCGTAATGCTGGCAACTGAGAGGGCTCCAAAATGAAACCACTCTGACTAAATATAATGCTGCATTGGAATAACAATGTTGACCCTGTGATTAAAGCAGAATTGCACAAATGGCCAAATGCAACTATGGGAAAAGTGTTCTTTTAAGGATGCCTACTGCTTAAACAAAAGAAAGTCTCAATTTCACTAAAGTAAGCATAGCTGAAAGTAAAAGGGAATCACAATATTACTGGAAAACATTGTCTTCAGAATTTTTAAATGTTTAAGTATGAAGTCCCACAGAAAATGAGTTCCTTTTAACAACATAAAAGAATAGCTACAAAGAATTCTCATGGGATAAGAAGCATTTTGTAAGATCTCCACAAGCAATTAGTTCATGAAATTAACAAAATTGGGTTGTTTAGCTCATATGCAAGGTTGAAAGGTGAAAAAGCCAATGGTGTTTGAGAATTGTAGCTCTTTATACTTGATGCAGCTGGTTACATAATGATTGATCATCCGGAATGACATTTGAAGCAGTACTCTCTTGAAGAAAAAATTCATTAAAAATAACACATTAAAATAACAAAATAACAGTACATTTTGATGTTTTGATGTAAGAGTTCTTAACATCTTAGAGGACCTTGCATCAGACCAAGAGGGAAGAAGGAAGTTCATTACCTGTCCAACCCTGGTAACCAAGAAAAACTGATGTTACAGGGATAAGTAGGTAAGTAAATGTATTTTGATGCTGCTTAAAATAAATGGATCACCTCTCAATCATTGTAACTAATAATGGCCTTAAACTAATTTATCAATATATGGTATTTGAACAAATAACTAAAAGTCTTTTTAGAAATATTCCTGATGTAAAGTCAATATAATTTAACATCTTGGAACTTAATTGTAAAATCACCACTATCTCAAAGGTGCATCAGGTGCAAAAAAATTGAATTTTTTCAGAGCATGAATAATTTATGGACCTTGTAGTTAACTAATCTTTTAACTTATCCAATATTATTTCTACTAGTTTATTCTGAAACCTGAAAAAATGAATAAAACAACACTTCTTTTCAATACTAAATAATACCACATACCACCAAAATATTTTTTTCTTACTTTTCAAGTCTCGGATAAAAATCCAGTACATGAAAAACATTTACAGAATGAAAAACATGTTCCTGGTATGATTATCTGAGAAGCTTTGAGCTTATTTATGCTCTGTTCTAAATTTTAAGAAAAAGGCAGCTAAAACCATTACAGGCATTTTGTTAGTTCTAAAGCAACAAAATACTGGTACTTATGATGGTCTTTGAATTCAAAGTACAATTCAAACATTCATTTACTGTGTACACATTACATCAAACATGTTACAATTTTATGAGAGGCCATGTTCTCTACCCTATCTGAGAAAACATCCCTATCACCATATATTTTAACAATGTTTATTCGAATATTTTTTCTATGTTTTCTCTTCACTGAACTTCTTTTGGGGATAATTAATCAACTGCTTTAATTGCAAAAACGTCAACAGCTCAGCCAGATTTAAAACCTCTTGTGTGAAAAATTTACCTCTTTTTTCAGAGTGAAGCTAATTACCCACTTGACTTAAAGTCAATTCAAAAGTGCTTTTCGCACCAAATATGAAATCTCTCCATTCTCATTTCAAGGATCAAAGAAAAATATGTCTGGAATAAAAATTTTAAAAAAGACCCAGCAGAAATCTTTATTGGAAGATAAAAGTGGGGATGGCTAGGGCAAACCCAGAAAACACCAACTAAGTAAGTAAGTAAGTTTTTATTTGCCACAAACATAAAATGAAAAATGTTTACAAATGTTTAAAAAAAAGAAAAAAGAAAGGCCTAGAAAGTCAATAAATTACAATTTAAAGTTAATTTACAAACTTTTGTATAAATTAATACTAAAAAGAATGTTGCATAAAAATATTACAATTTGAGTTTAAATAAAAATAATTACAGTCCTTAGGTGATCACAAGTAACGTGCATGTGGAAGGCTATTTACAACATAATGAACACCATCTGAATCCTAGATACAGTGCAACGGGAACCCCTGGAAACATGCTAAATAGCTGTCAAGAATTTAGAGTATGATAAAATCTAGTTAGTGGCCTTTCCTCCATGTTGTGTGAAATAGATTAAAAAAGCAGGTAGATCTCAGGGAAAGTCACCACAACAGATCCCATAAGAGTTGTGAAAAAGTCCTGTTCAAATTTTAGATTCAGCTGCATGCATGGTAAGCAAATTATGATGAAAAGCCTTATCCATGACAACATGAAGCAACAAGATTTACATCTGCATGCATATATAAATGGCAACCTGCTGAGTGTAAAGGATTAAGTGTATATAATAAAAATAAAAATATTAAGCCCATCTTACAAGTGTTGTTCTGAAATTAAGTTGATTATGAGTTTTGTAATACAATTTCAAATAGGCTTCCTGTTATTCTTAAAAGGTTTTTCAACCAATTATCTTTCTCTAGATTGCCTCGTAAATCTTGAGTAACAAAATAAATGGACTTTTTCTGAGTATGAATCAGATTTGCACACATATATATAGGTAAGAAAGAGGGCTGCGGGTGCATAATCGAAGATTGCCTTTTACTGATACTGGAGAACTTCGTATCTCTTATCAAGACAAAATATGTGACAAACTACTTGCTTTTCCTGGCGTATAAAAGTGAATTTCTGCATATCTATAACCTACCTAATAATTAGAAATATTGTTTCATAGTATGGAAAACGCTAAGGTCTCTCATTGAAGGGCAATAATAAATGAAAAATATAAATCTGTAAATTTTTTCGGCAATATTCATTTTTTTCGCTGGCATTAGAAAATCTGTTGTTGCAGCTGCTAACTCATGTCAACCACGTGCATTTACAAGTTTGAGAATTATTATTAAACCAAGGTTCAAAACAAAAGTTCAAAGAATATCGAAATAAAATCAATGCAATAAAAAAAAATGAAGATTTTGCATGTCATCATCTTGTTACGGTTGACATCATTGAATTTTACTCAAATACAACCTCTGTCTCATAAAATCTACCCTTTCTCCATAGATGTAATCAAATGCTGACCCTTGTCAACACCTTCATTGCTTAAGCTTTGAAAAATGACGAAATGCAAAATCACGTTTTTTAAACATGCCGATGGATCAAGGCAAATTTTGTAAATTCTTTTTTTAAAAAGCAAGCGTAGTTCTACATTGTTCACACAAACCGTCAAAATGGGCAATGATGTTCCTCCTTTCATTATTTCATCACTCAAACTAAGCTGCTTCATCTATTCTTAATGAAAACAAGCATCATTCACTTAGCATCATCTGCGTCCTTCAACTCACATTTTTCATTTCATCAAAAAATGAAGAAAGAAAAAAAAAGTCATTCAGGTCACGCAATGCAACAAAAAGACAACTAACAAACCACTCCTGTCTTACCTTGCTTTCTTTTTAAGATGTGATAAGAATGATCAAAGGTGGCCATGATGTTTCCCTCTTCCCATTTGCATTTCTAATCTTTTCCCATTCCCAAATAACAAAAATCATGGGAAGTAAACAATGTTCAACGAGGGAGAAGCAGAAATTATCGTACGATATCCACAACGAGGCTACTTTAAGGGGGAGACTTTCATCCAAAAGAGGCTATTTTACTTACTTATTGCGTAAGGAACACACACACACACACATCTTCACTCTCATCAAATCACCTCAAATTTCGCTTGAGGATGGAAAGGAAGGGCGTGGCAGCTGGATGTCACTCATTAGTGAGGCTAAAAAAATTCTCAGAGTGATACCGTTTTTACTTAACTAACAGTGCTGCAGAGAGATCCATTTCTTCCTTTATTTCGCATTCTCCTGCAAGCAAAGACAGCTGAGATAGATGAGCTGTTCCTTGACAATAACTTTCGTCATCCACCATTGCAATGCCAATAACTTCTGAGTCTTCGTAGCCTTTCAAAAGAAACCACACATCTGGTACATCACACAATCTTCTCAAGGGATAACACCTGTCAAAGAGTAAAATCTACAAGATCATTATCCAAACGGATAGAAGAAATTGCCAATAATAGGGGCCATAATGAAAATAAGGTCTTCATGATCTGTATTATGCTACCCCTGCCACCGTTTCTCTAGATTATCGTCCCGCCTTTTTGTTTCGTTCTTTCTTGTGTCTGTTTACTCTTATTTTTTAACTATTTTGGATAACATCATGTATTAGGTTTTTAACATTTACCTTTGAACATTTGTATTTTTTTGTTAGTGGCGAATAAATACATACATACAAGAGCAGATACTCAGAGTCCCCGGAAGACCGCAATAAATCGCTCTACGAATATATATTTTCCTTCTGAAGGCTACATTGAGGAAGCGTTTGGCTTTTTAGTCCTTTCCTCCATCATGTGACTTATGTTTTTTGAAGACTAACGTGTACTGTTATCTCTTGGTTTAACAAAAAATGTTCACCTATGTTTTATTCACAATCCCGTAGACGTAGTGGCTCTCTGTACCTTGTATGGTTCTTAACCATAAAAAAGGTTATTGTTGTTGTCACTCGTTTTAATAAATCGTTCTGTGAATGTAGTTTTTTGTCCTTGAATGGCTAGGTTGTGGAAATATTTGTCTTTTAAGTGGTTTACTCTATCACATAACTTGAATGTTTTTAGAACTATGGTCAACTCATCTCTTAGCTTCATTTCTTGTCTTTTTCCCCTGTTCTTTTTACAGTTCCATACATTTAGTGGCTTTATCCCTAATGTGGTTCTTAACCATTGAAAAAATAAAGCATGTATCTTCGAGTAAACGAAAAATGTTATTCTTGCGATTTAAAAAGAGGTTGTAAAACAGGAATCCGACAGTATTGTTTTTAATGTGAACCATGTATCAATTTGGCTGATATAAGTATTACAGAGCAAATCCGACATTACTCTCAACATGTAGTCGAAAGTATATTTTTTTAAAAAGGTGGACAAAGCTGAAAGCTCCTGTTCAAGGAGGTGGCTGGCTAAAAACATCAGCAAATACTTTGCGGCTATTTAAGCTACATTTGGACATATGTAGACTAAATTTAATAAAAATTCGAACAAAGAAAGGGTTATACCGATGAGTTCAGTTAATCTCTCTTGAACATCATTACCATTATGCACGGTCTATGGACCTCTCTTTACAACAACAGAACCTGCCCTTTTTCAGTTGGTCTACACCCTGCATATATCCCCTAAAAATCACAATGCGTAACCCTCTGAGGTTCATAAAACCCAGATTGAAAACTGCAGCTCTAGATTATTTAATATTGGTAAAACTTTCCTTCTTATCTATTAGCCTGAGCAGGCTTTACATCCATTTCATGAAGTACCTTTATGATACGTCAGAAGTCATGCCTCAATTGTGTGGAAATTAAAAATATATAATACTGATAAATTGTGATCACATTCTGAGTTAAGAATAACGATACAGTCTTTTATGGACCTGATTATTGCAAGTGTTTTAACCTTGACCATTAAAGGCTAATTATCACATAAGATTCAGATAAACCCCTCCTACAAACGACGTTTCAGGAAAGGCTAATCTTGTCGACTTCAAATGTCATCAATGTCTATCAAAAATCATAGACTGGATCGCTATCAAACATGTCAACCTTAATTCTTCTCATTATGTTTTTTAGGTAAAGAAGCTCGTTATATTTTAAACATCAGCAAAGAATGTCGGAGGTGTTTGATTCCATTTCTCTTTTATATTCAGAGATTATAACGGAGTAATAATTGGGACTTGAGACTTCAGGAAAATTGCTTTCTCTCTACTTAATTCGAATGTTTTTCAACTCTTCCTGTTTTTCTGAGGTTTTTATCCAGTTTCTAATTTCCTCTTTTCCTAATTATAATAAAACAAAACACCCACTATTAACCTCCTACTTCAAATGAAAGGATATCAGACCTGCGTATAATGAACGTATGGTTTTACTTAGACTGGTATCGTTGATTTTAATTCTCTTTGCTTGATTATTACGCATATATGGCAATTAATATGTCTGCACTACCTCAGAAAGCCAAATAGATCGTGAGGTTTCCTGGTTACGCTCTAATGCATTACATTCAAAAATTGGTTGCAATTGATATATTTTTCATTCCATTTCTGCTCATTACGTTTTCTTATCAGAGCTGTATTTATACTTAGGTTTATGAGACAGTAAAGGTCTTTAATAAACCTACACACGAGTGCTACACGAATTTTAGACGATTTCTAGACGAGTTCGAGGGTTTTCTAAGGACTCTGAGGATCTTCCCATCGACATTAAGCCCTGACAATATGTCAAATAGATCTGAGTGCCATACTTTGTCAAACGTCTTTGAGTAATCGATGAAACAGAGATACAAGTCCTTCTGTACCTCAATGGGTCTTTCCATGAGAGTCTTCAAGGCGAAGATTGCATTTCTTGTACCCTTGTTAGCCATGAATCCAAACGGTGCATCTGATACATCTGGTAGTATTTTGTTTCTCGTTCTGTACGTTAGCACTTAAAGTAGAAAATTAATAGACTACCTATTAAATCAGTTTTCCATCCAGATATCGGTCTCTATTTGTACACAAGATATCCAAATGTAAAAACACACAAATATTTGTGCTTTAAACTATTGATATTAAGACTGTAAACATGAATGAGTAGAACGGAAGGTAACTTTCCAAAACATTGAAAGTAAGTTTGAAAGGAATGAAAATATTACTGATGCATCTAAATTATGAGCCCAGCAAAGTTGGGTGGATGTGCTACTCCTGCATCGTTCATTAAAGCCAGATAATCTGTCTTGCATAGTTAAAACATATTAGGGTTTTATATTGTGATATGATCTTTATCCAGGTGATACTGCGTGAATTGGTACTCTCTGTTGTAAATTGGATTCCTCAATTCATCTCTTCCTCTAAATCGCCGGACGCAATATCTTATAATGATGTTGGCTGTATTGCGCAGAAAACTCTTGGCGACATCATAGCATTCTCAAGTTTTCTGGAATCGATGTTAAATCATACAGGTAGAATGAGAGCCTCGCGTGCCATGTTAAGTTGTGTGATGAATAGATGTCGGGATCCCTCATCATCCCGCATTCATGACAATGAATACGGGATGATGACTCTACCCTAGGAATTCTCTCCTTTTCGCTTTTATTCTGTTTCTTCTAAGATTTTCTCTTGCTTGCCACCTTCTTTGCAAGTTTCTTTTGTTTTAGTCCTTTTTCTTTGCTTCTTAAGTTTATGAACACAGTCGATGGTAGCTATATCCATGGTTCTGATTTTAACAGTTCGCAGACGTTCATTCCACGATGCAGTTTTAGTGATGGCACTAGTCTTGTTTCAAAAATCTTCTGCTTTTAAAAATATGTTTTCAGCTTTTCTTTAGCAATGTGAGGTTCACCAATGTTTCACTCCGGCCTGATTAATAAAAACGCTCTACCTTCTGTGTCTACCGATATCTGCGGCTCAACAATGTACTCCATCACTGATGTTTTTCTCATTGCTGACCACTTCAGCTGTCACATCTTTGGGTACAGCATTTTCAGCAACCTGTTGTGGGAAAGAATTGTTAAAGTGATCTTCCTTTTCCTTTGAAGACAGACCATGCATATCAGAAAACCCCATTGCAAACTTTTTAAAGCGAGGTGCAACCATAAACGACCCCTCGTTATAAACTGCTTTACAAGCGTCTGAATCCTTTTTTATCCATCTTTTACCGTATCGATCGCATCAAGAAGTGACCAATTTTTAGCATGAACAGTTCTATGATATAATTGCTCCACTAAAAAGGATTCTGGCAGCATACCCCCAAACGCTCCTGTTCTGTCCCTTGCAAACTGACACAATTTGATAATTTCCTTGTGTTTTTCAAGATATGTTGAAAACTTGTTCGAAGATTCATTTCTTGTAAACTTAGTTTCCCTTTTGTTACATTTTTCTTTTATTGGATCTATTTTAGTGACAAACTCAAGTTCTTTTTTGCAACTGTACAATTGTATGAAATTATCATCAGCAATTTTTTAGACTCCTTAGCAGAAAACTTAAGCTCTTCTAATTTACCCCGAATATTTTTCTTCATATGCTCAATTGCAAGGAGGTGGTGACTCATGGGTCCCCATTCAACGACAATTGCGTTGTTTAGAGCTAGGTTATCATCAGTCCTTAGTACCCGAAACCTCATCAATGGTGCTCTCGCTGTCATAAGAAACTCTGGTTCATCTTGACCAATATTTCTGGTAAAAGCACATGGACCAGGAAACCACGGATGTTTTAATGAGTTGTGTCACAGCACTTGAAGATTTCAAAAACAGTTTGAACCAAGTATTGCTCAATAATATTATAGGTGTCGTCTGTTGATAAAGGAGAAAAACATTCCATTGGCCCTTTGTTTGCACAGAAATATTTAATATCTTAAGTGGTCTGATTAATAAATATTATTATTAAAGATCTTGTGGTAACACGAAACAAAACCACTCGTACAAAGATGTGTTCTTTTCCCTCAGGCATAAAGTTCTTTGTTTTATTTTGTTCTTTCGTCAGCCTGTGTATTAGTTCCAAACACTTATCACTTTCCTGCTTGCTTTTTGGTGCATTATCTAATTGCTTCAGATTCATATTTGATCTGGATTCTTTAAAAATATTGTTGTGATTGCTATTTAATTCAGCTGCATTCGACTGGTCCAAACATTCCGATTTTTTAAAGCATTTTTTCACTTTGCATATTTAAGTTAGCACCCATTTTAATGTACAATAAGCTCTCATTGAATTTTATTCTTAGTATATTTGCAATATGCTTTCACGTAAAAGTTTACATGGCAAATTTATGTTGGCATTAGGGCTATTAATTTGGGGCCGCTTTGCAACCCACACAACATTAGCTTCTATTACAGGGAAAGGACCTACCCTAGCAAGGAAAAAATTTGCCCAGCTTTTGGCTGCAATAGCACTCCAAGGGTGGGCGGAGAAAAATAGCCTCACCTTTGGCGACAATACTCGAAGTTGCATCAGTTTGAACTTGCCTGGAAAAATAAGTCTTCGGAAGCCTATCAAAGCTTCCTTGCTCCAACATTTGCCTGGCATTAATCTTGACTTGTCTTGCACTCATCTGTATTTTAATACAAGACCAACAATGAAAACACTGCATGGCACATGAAACGTTAGGGAATGATCGATAAAAGAGAAACACTTTTAAAGGGAACATGTCAACAGAGAGTAACAAGGAAACCTTTGAAGAGGAAAAACCTCAACGACGACTTAAATATCTGAGCAATGGAGTACTGCTTTCCCATAAACCATTTTCCTATAAAAATGTAAGAAAGGAAGACGAAAAGGTAAAGACAGGCCTACCCCTACCCTAACATTTTAATGAGATTTTTAGCCTAATCTTAATTACCTTATTTTCAAAAAAGTGGAGGGTGATAACCCTATACACCCCCGACCCCCCCCCCCACTGCTCAAAGCTGACCTTTGGTCAAGTTTTTAGATGTTCTTGGTTAAATGTGGTTATCCTAATGTCATCATTACGATAATACAGACGAGTTATTATGCAGGTTGACATTCTTATTAAATTGTTTCATGATTTTTTTTTGGGGGGGGGGGGTGATTTTTTGCTGAGGTGATATCGTATCGTGATAACTTGAAAGTTTGGGACTTACGACATAATAATTACTCTACCTCAATGAGTTCAAAGTTCTTGGTTAGTTGCATTCTTCGACTCTTTGTTCATAGTCACAGGTGCAAATCATGGTTTTGAAGTGTTAATTTGATGCGGTTTTGTGGTTGATATTAAAATCTCCCATTTTATGATTTTTTTTGTTCAAACAATTAACAACTTCAACTGGCTTTTAAGCTTTTCAAGTTGCAAAAATCTTTTCTGACCTCCTTGGATCCCAAAGAAAGAAGCTCTTTACAGCCAAATAAAACTGATTTGTAATAAAAAAACAAAATTTTCTAATCAAAATGATTCCATGTAAGGTTTTTCTATACCATTTCTCTTTTGATATTTTAAATCTTTTTTTTGTAAATAAACTCTACCAAAACCACCTTGGCAATTTACTCGATTTTTAGACAGAAAAGTATATTCATACAATCAACACAAACCAACCGAGTTTGTACAATCCTTTTTGTTAATATGTTTTTCAGATAAATTTAGATGATCAATTTGACTATGAAAAACTACCAAAGAATTTTATTATGTGTGATTGATACACATGGCGTATTTCAAGGTGAGTATGTTTGTTTGTTTGTCTGTTTGAAGTAAATTTATGAAAAAACTACTGAACCTAGTAAGCTTAAATTTGGAGTGTGAGTTTATCTTTATCCGGGCAAGGGCTGAGCTTCGACATCTGGGGCGTTAGGGGGCGGCCATAGTCATTTTCAAGGTGAAGGAGGTTTCCAGTCAAAAATTTGAATAAAATTAAAAATATAAAAATTTCAAGATTATTTTTAATAAATAAATTCCGAAACAAAAATGGAACAATATTAAAACTTTTTTTTGAAATTAAGAAAGTTTATTTACTATAAAGTAATCCCCTTGACCGTACAAGTCCTCCGTAGTACAGTGGTGAGTATTCCCGCCTGTCACGCGGGATCGGCGACCCGCCGGGGCGGACTTTCCTTTTTTGTTTTTTCAATCTTCTTTTTTCGCCAATGTCTTGTCATAGCATTTTTAATTTGAAGTTCTAACATTAGCTTTCGTAAGATTACCTAAGTTAAAAATTACCTATAATTTCTATACCACACCCCAAGTGTCAAGGTAGTTGCAGCTCTTTGAACTAAAATGGTCTACCATCACATTTATTATCCTGCAATATCTTACAATTGTTTCCCTAATAATCTTGAAACTTCGGAACTTTATGGACTCAGAGGAAGCCATAGATGTAAGTGCTTTATCATGTCATGAGTCGTAAGCTTTTTCCGAGCTACGTTTCGAGGGTTACTTCTCCCATCGTCAAGCTGACGATGGGAGAAGTATCCCTCGAAACGTAGCTCGGAAAAAGCTTGCGACTCATGACAGCTTACGAGCTACGTTTCGAGAGATACTTCTCCCATCGTCAGCTTGACGATGGGAGAAGTAACCCTCGAAACGTAGCTCGGAAAAAGCTTACAACTCATGACATGATAAACCACTTACATCTATGGCNGTTACTTCTCCCATCGTCATGCTGACGATGGGAGGAGTATCCCTCGAAACGTAGCTCGGAAAAAGCTTGCGACTCATGACAGCTTACGAGCTACGTTTCGAGAGATACTTCTCCCATCGTCAGCTTGACGATGGGAGAAGTAACCCTCGAAACGTAGCTCGGAAAAAGCTTACAACTCATGACATGATAAACCTCTTACATCTATCTTACAATTGTCTTGATAGGGCCTTTTTAGCCAATTAAATTACAATTTTTTTACCCGAGCAAAGCAAGGTACTTCTGCTAATATATATATTTATAATTATTGAGCAAACAATTCACCTGCTTTGTCAGAATGAAAAGAAACAAGAAAGTAAGTGAGTAATTATTCCTTTTTTTTCTCACCTGTGGATGCATGCAAAATAATGAGATTGCCCTCTTGAAATCGTTCCAAAAATTTGAATTTTTCTTACATTTATTTATACAGAAATAATGTTGTCCGTGGTGTTCTGTGCAACACTAAATGCATTTTGTTGACCTTAGCACGTTGGTGTGGCGTGAACCAATTCTTATGGAATTTATTTTCTTTGATCTGTGAAAATGTAGAGAACACAAGGATTGACTGCAAGCAGAATTGATTGAAAGGGATCTATTAATGGAACAGTGAAATATGAGTGAAAAGAAGCAACAAAGGATGTTTTTCAAAATCGTGAGTCACGAAGCAGGAGTGAAGAGTCCTAAACGATGAGCCGTGACGACAAATAAATTAAAGTGAGGGAAATAGGGGTCGAAGTTTATCTTTCAAACACAGCATTATGAATAAATAAAGAGTGATGCAATTATAAATTAGCAGGTCGTCGTTTAAGGATGAATGATTTTCAACACTCTCTTCTCTGGGAAAGGGAAGAGGGTGTGCTCTTCAGGAATACCTCGTAAAATTACTTTCTTATCCTTATTTCTCAATTCTCATAACTGGAGCTCAATTGCAACATTTTCCCTGTTTTGACATATGGATGTGAAAACTGGACAGCAAATAAAGAAATATATATATATATATATACATATATATATATATATATACATATATATATATATATACATATATATATATATACATATATATATACATATATATATACATATATATATAAGATAAAACACGAAAAATAAGAACTGTGATTGCAACTAATAGTTTCACGATATTTCGATCATCAGGCTGATGATCGAAATATCGTGAAACTATTAGTTGCAATCACAGTTCTTACTTTCCGTGTTTTATCTTATCTTATATTGCTCTGCTATATGCATTGAGCACTTTTTGATACGAATACACAATATTACACAAATATATATATATATATATGCGTGTGATCAAAAAACGCTAAATATTTAAGACATTGTCACTGAGCCACAAACGGAAGCCCTCATCAACAGTTTTGATATCACCTCGAATACCTATCAGTTGGCAAATCAATACACGTTGATGGGATTGAATTTCACCACAACGACAAAATGGATTGTCCCTTAGACCAATTCTATGCATGAAATCGGCATATCGTCCATATCCAGATCGTAATCGATTTAAGAGCACCCATTGTTCACGCTTCAGGTCATGTCCTGGAGGTTTCACCGTAGGTTCAGGAATAAATTGGGAAAGCTGGTTGTCTGTATTACTCCATCGCTGTTTCCACACATTAGCAGCCCAAGATTTGACAGATGCTGTATCGTTTATGGTGGAAGCTAAAAGGTGCATGCGATTCGAAAGTGGAACTCTGCTCTT
>RDPX01000056.1:638845-655994 GCA_003991215.1 Morbakka virulenta
TTTTACTACTAGTATTTTTTATATTAACATTACTATTACTACTACTACTACTACTACTACGACTACTACTACTACTACTACTATTACTATTACTATTACTATTACTATTACTATTACTATTACTATTACTATTACTGTTACTATTGCTATTGCTATTGCTATTGCTATTACTGTTACTATTACTATTACTATTTCTATTACTATTACTGCTACTATTACTACTAATATAATAATAATAATAATAATAGTAGTAATAGTAGTTTTAGTAGTAGTAGTAGTTGTTGTAGTAGTAGTAGTAATCAATTACAAATTTCTTAAATAATTACCATTTTCTTCTGAATTCAATTTCAAGGGGTCAGCTGGCCCCATTGTGCGAACGCCCATGAATAAAAACACTTCAACGCGTGAATTTTCCATTGTAAATCCCAATTCTTTCATCAATCAATTTGAATCTTATGATACAGTACTTAGCAAAGAAATATGCAGCTTTGTTGTAGTTCGGTTGATGAAAAAAAACTATTTTGCATCTGACATAGTTTGGGCTTATCATAGTGAAACTAGGTCATCAGCAAATCCGCAGTCCTAAGTTCTTTTCACAGTTTGCTTGTTGCTATCAACAATGAAAACACACACAAATACACAGTTGGGAAACATCAGCACACAGTGGTGCCTATCACAAAAAATCACGCAAAATACAAAACTATTTTTCAACTGCCAAATTTTGTACTAAACATTGAACACTTCTTTCTGCATAGAAAATGTATCCCTTTTTTGCAGCGACATGAGCTTGATTACAACAGATAAAACACACAAACACTCTATTTTTCACTCATTCTCTGGTTAAAATCGGATTCTTTGATAAGCTAACAATAGTTCGACGCATTTATAGTTGATACCTACTCTGTTAAATATACTTGTGTGAATATTCAAGTGCTCAAAACTTATATTTTTGTTAATTGCTACTAAGAAAGACTATGTGATTATCATTTTATTACCTTGTCTCGTTAAAATGGATTCTGTTTAAATCTGGCTTTGTTTATACTATAATTAATACTGGTTTTATACTATAATTTAAACTGGTTTTATACTATAATTTATACTGGTTTTATACTATAATTTATACTGGTTTTATACTATAATTTATACTGGTTTTATACTGTAATTTATACTGGTTTTATACTATAATTTATACTGGTTTTATACTGTAATTTATACTGGTTTTATACTATAATTTATACTGGTTTTATACTATAATTTATACTGGTTTTATACTATAATTTATACTGGTTTTATACTATAATTTATACTAGTTTTATACTGTAATGTATACTGGTTNACACTCTATTTTTCACTCATTCTCTGGTTAAAATCGGATTCTTTGATAAGCTAACAATAGTTCGACGCATTTATAGTTGATACCTACTCTGTTAAATATACTTGTGTGAATATTCAAGTGCTCAAAACTTATATTTTTGTTAATTGCTACTAAGAAAGACTATGTGATTATCATTTTATTACCTTGTCTCGTTAAAATGGATTCTGTTTAAATCTGGCTTTGTTTATACTATAATTAATACTGGTTTTATACTATAATTTATACTGGTTTTATACTATAATTTATACTGGTTTTATACTATAATTTATACTGGTTTTATACTGTAATTTATACTGGTGTTATACTATAATTTATACTGCTTTTATACTATAATTTATACTGGTTTTATACTATAATTTATACTGGTTTTATACTATAATTTATATAGAAAACCAGATTTTAAACAAAATCAATTTTAACGACCAATAGTGATAAAATAAAGTAATATGCATATTGACCTTTTCTTCCTCATAAACAGAGAAAGGAAAGTTGTGCTTGTTTCGTTCCATGTATCTCTGTATATATACATATATACAGAGATATAGGGTATATATATTATATATATACCCCATAATCTCGCATAAAGGCGCTGCTCATATAAAGGCGCCTCTATCCGGTCCAGCTTTTAAAATATCAATTTTCTTAAATTGACAGTGAGAAATAACATAAATTAGGCGATTTTCATAAAGCATATATATATATATATATATATATAAATATATATATCTTAAATTAGTCTTTAATAATAGGCTCTACTTTTGAGAAAATATGCTCCGATAACTTGACAGTCACTAAACAAGGGACTTCTAGTCCCTTTCCTCTGTTGTTTTCTCGTTTTCCTGACACGAAAACTTTCATGGAGACGCCAGACAACAAAATCAGGGTGAACGTCTTAGAAAATAGTTGTGGAATGTGTCCCACAATTTCGCCATCCTTCACAACTTTCACGGCATGTTCATCGTGTTGATTACCAGGCTCTCTTTCACAAGTCAGCTGCTCTTGAATATGTTGGGTCCGTATGCCTTAATATATATTGCATTCGAAATTCGAATGCAATCATAACACATAAAACATAAATTTCGAACCAAAATATTGGAATACAAACTTCAAGCAAAATTTAAATTGTTTTATTGTGGCAGGAATTGTTTAAACATGCAAGATAACGCCACGAGAAAAAGCTATTCTCTGTACGATAAAAGAAAAGCTGTAGAAAAAGCCATCGAGGTTAGGATTTGAGAAGCATCCAGGCAACTAGGAATTCCTGAGGAAAAATTTGCAGCGATGGAGTAAACAAATGGAATCTTTCAAGTTGGCTGCTCTTACTCAAGGAATAAATATACGAACGAAAAGAATGATTAAACAGTTAAAAGCTAGATATCCATTACTTGAATCTGGTTTTTTGGACTACGTCAAGAGAGAGAGAGGTAAACGGAACTGTGTCACTGGTAAGCAGGTACGTAGAAAGGCGTTAGTTTTATTTCAAACCATGTATCCAGGGAATAATGAGCGCTTTCATGCTTCTTTTGGATGGCTGCGTCGAATGATTAGACGGAATAACTTATCATTTCGACGTGTTACAAGTGTTGAACAGAAAATTCCTGCTGATGCCCCTGAACGTTGTGATACATTTTTAGCTGCGATGAAATCCTTGGATGACTTTAATATTATAATGAACATGGATAAGACCCCGTGCTATTTCGATATGCCATCTTCTGCGACTTTTGATTTAAAAGGGGTGAAAACAGTGAAAGTTAAAACCACTGGCAATGGAAAATTGCGATTTACCGCTGTGTTAACTGCTGGAGTACGCAAAATTGATGATCATTACGAAGGAATATCCTTGCCACCAATAATCATCTTAAAAACCGAACCAAAGAATTTTTCCAGTCAGTTTATCAAGATGTTTGGTAGTATTTTTGTTGAAAACTCCGTGTGCTCCTACAACTATTGAATAAATAGTTGCTTTGAAGTACCACCTCCGTTGCAACTCAATTTGCAGGTCCTTATACCTACTTTTGGCACTGACATTTCTGTCCATTCGGATTGTCAAGTCAACAAAAAGACAAATCTCCTTTTCACACTGCTTTATATCTATATCTAATCTATTAGTTTCTATGGTTTTTGTCAGTGCTGATTTCAAAATCCCAGAGTATAGTTACTCTACCATTCTCAACAAAAGCAGTTGATTTATGCTCATATCATTTAGTATCTCTCTCATTTAATCCAATACCACATAACCACTGTTGACTGTTTCTCTTATACACATCAGCTTCACTTACACGTCCAGGAAGTTTACCGTGAAGAGATTTTGATTGCCATGTATCTTCGATCGCATCAAGACCTTTTCTTTTCGCCCTCTGGTTAAGCTATTCAGGGCGTACTGTTGGGGGTAATCCAAAGTCAGCTAATTGATCATCTTAAGCTTCAGCTCATTATAAGAACTTATCAGCCTCTTTACTCTTTGAGTGGGCCCTTTCATTTCACTCATGTTCCCTGACAAGTTTTGACATTCAGCCATTAGTTACAATGAAATATTCTTGTAAACCTGGGGTGGTAGTTTTCTGTGTTAGATTTTAAATAATGACACCTCTCACACCCTCAGTGGGTGACTGATACGGTTTATTAACATCGGATTTGGCATGGTGCTTGGGATAGGCAAAGAGTAGTTTGCTGACTGTAGTATCCAATCTTTGTAGATCCGTCATGTCATATACCAGTTGATCACATTGAAGCTATAAGTAGCTACTGGAATAGCTAGAGTATTAATGGCTTCAATTTCATTTGATGAATTTAGTTCAGTTTTGAGAACTGCCTTTACACATCTGTAAAAATATTTCTTTACTATTTCTTTCATTTGAGTATGGTCGGTATCTTTTCCGTCATTGACACCGAGATATTTATAAACTTCCTCCTGTTCAAGGTTCTTAATTCTTAATTACTATCATTACTATTATTTTTATTATTATTATTCTATAGATTGGGTTTCTGTAGGTAAGTAGGAGTGTAGCTATGTGTATACTTATGTAAATATCTTGTTATTTATATATACGTGTATAAAGATATGTAGCCAACAATCTTACTTGTTCTTACGTGAAAGCAGAAATTTTGTGAGGCAAATCAAGAAATTAACAACCAATGTTTAACATCACTAATATTATTATTTGTTTTTATTATTTTATTATTATTATTATTATTATTATTATTATTATTTTATCTATTTTTCGTAAGTAAGTACTCTTTTTATTGAGAACTTCATAGCACCGAATTATTATCAATAACCTAGGATACCAAGCTGTTCGAGCATGTATGCTTCCTTTACGTTTCTCTTTTTTATGTTGAAAGGTATTAAGATGTGTATAAGAAATTGTAAAAAAGATAAAGATATAAAATAATAAGAAAGTATTTTTTTAAATAGTACAAAATTACCAAGTAAAAATATCTAAATTTGGAATAAAAATTAAGATGAAAAATTTATTATACAGAACATGATCTATAGGGGTTAATTATTTTTTATCAGATTGAAAGACTTCTTCTGAGGATATGGGTAGTATTATTTAACACTATTTTTTGTATTTCGGTGAGTGATAATTTTCCGGGGATATTATTTACATACTTTTGCGTTCCCTTTTTAACTATGCCAAGTACCCTAACTATGACCGGAATTGTTTTTGTTTTCATTTTCCACATCCCCGACACTTCAATTACAAGGTCTTTATATTTGCTGAGCTTTTCAAATTCTTTTGCAGATAGGTTTTTGTCAGATGGTATGCTCATATCAATCATTTTACATGTCTTACTCAGTCTGTCCTGGATAACAATGTCTGGCCTATTAGCTTGTATGGTTCTCTTCTGTCAGTTCTTATAGGAAAGTTCGATACAATAGTCAGGTTTAGCTTATCAAGCACAGGTAAAGGTTTATGTCAATACCACTTGTCCGTTGTTTCGATGTTTACAGATTTTCCAGTGTATATATTGATCGACACGACTGTGTCTGTTGGTATATTCATTTGGCGCAAAGATGGAACAGTCTGAAATGAGATGGTCAATGGTTTCAGTACTTTTGTCACAGACCCTACACTTCTCGTCTGCATCATTATGAATCACAATCGTCTGGTAATTCCTGGTAAAGAGTGCTTGATCTTAAGCAACGATAATAAGCCCTTCCGTCTCTGCCTTCAAACCAGTACTTCTCAGCCACTGATGGGTATCTCCTATATCAACATCAGCTTTCTGACTTCTAAGTGTGTATCGTCCATGCAATGGTTTTGACTTCCAGGCATTGTCGATAACCTTTCCCCTTTCTCTTGCTAAGCATTCTTTAATTTGCGAGCATTCTCAGTATTCTTCAATTCCCCTTCCACCGCAATTTCCAAAGGTCTAACTCTCACACAAACGGTTTCGCTTCCTTAACCACAGAATGCGAACCTTTTTGATTTTCATGGCTAAACACGAACTGCAACATCCAATCTTCTGATAGATCTAAGTATCAGAAAATGCCAACTGTGGACGTCTTATAAGAATGTCCGAGTTGTATCAACCCTCTCCTACCTGATTTTCTGGGTTGGAAAAGACGTTCAAAATCGGCCTTTGAGTGGTGCTTGTTATAAGTTGTGAGTAACGTCCTAATTTTAGTGTCTGTTATTCTTATTATCATCATCATTATTATTGTTATAATTATTATCATCATTATTAATATTAATCTAATTATTTCAGAACTATAGACCTCTAACTAATAAATCTTCGACATAAATCGCTGACCTATACTATCTAACTGTGTAACTACCATTAGTAAACCAAGTAGGAACACATACCAGGAACTTAAATTTTCGTCTTGATTCACAGCTATCAGCCATATAGAGTCTGCGTTGGTACTGAGCATACGGCCTGTAATTTAAAGACTAAATAACAATATGGTATCTGATCGATGCAACTCATGTGATATCTTCAACTTATATTTATTTATATTTGTTCTGTAAATTTATAATTACAATACTAATTTTTACTTTTCAACTATTTATCTTGAAACTTACTTATTGATCTTTTTGTTTTACAGGACTACTCTTGAAAACAGTGTAAATATTTTGATATATTGTACAACTGGCTGTATTATCCTGTATAAATATTTGATAATAATAATAATAATAATAATGTAAATATATTGATTTCTTTTTCTTTGTCATAGTTCCTCTGTACCTCTGTGTGTTTGTGCCTTTTTACCTACCTATAAACAGTTGATCATCCCATACCTTGACAACAGAGTAAGACGAATGATAAAGAATATTTGAAGTAATAATGAAGTTTTCTATAAATATTAAAGCTAAAGCTTACCTACAATACTTCCCTTTCACCGCAGTTCGTTTGCGTTGCAGACACAGAATACTTAGATTTACTTAGAGGTAGATCTCTTTTGGATGTCATTTGGAAACTTGTGAATGAAACTGATGTGAAGCAGAAACCCATTCTTATCGAACAACAAAATAATGGTTTTGAAATACTCATCAGAGCATAAAGGGAGCACTTTCTATGACCCTGTCTCTTTCAAATTTTTCCCCGAACCAATAATGCTGTCTGACAAACAGGAACGTTTTTCTGACTCTTTCATTGTGGGTCGCTTGCCACTGTGTTCTTTGTTCGTAAGAATAAAGAATAATCTATATCTCAAAAATTGTGCAGTGTATTGTAATACCTTTTCACCATTCCCAAGTGTAACTATTTTCTAAATTCTACCTATCTATCTATCTATCTATCTATCTATCTCTTTATCTATCTATCTATCCATCTATTTATCTATCCATCTATCCATCTATCTATCTATCTATCTATCTATCTATCCATATATCTATTTTTCTATCTATCCATCTATCTATCTATCCATCTATCCATCCATCTATCTATATATCCATCTATCTATATATCCATCTATCTATCTACTTATCTATCTAGTTATCCATCTAGTTATCTATCTATCTATCCATCCATCCGTCTGTCTATTTATCTATCTATCTANTGTAACTATTTTCTAAATTCTATCTATCTATCTATCTATCTATCTATCTATCTATCTATCTCTCTATCTATCTATCTATCCATCTATTTATCTATCCTTCTATCCATCTATCTATCTATCTATCTATCTATCTATCTATCTATCTATCCATATATCTATTTTTCTATCTATCCATCTATCTATCTATCCATCTATCCATCCATCTATCTATATATCCATCTATCTATCTACTTATCTATCTAGTTATCCATCTAGTTATCTATCTATCTATCCATACATCTGTCTGTCTATTTATCTATCTATCTATCTATCTATCTATCTACCTACCTATCTATCTATAGATAGCTATCTATCCACCTATCCATCTATCTATCTATTCATCCATTTGTCTATCTAGTTGTCTATCTATAGATAGATAGATAGATAGATATCTATCTAGATAGATAGATGGATGGATACATAGATAGATAGATAGATAGATAGATAGATAGATAGATAGATAGATAGATAGATAGATAGATAACCAGATAGATATCTAGATAGATAGATAAATGGATGGATAGATAGACAGATAGATAAATAGATGGATGGATAGATAGATAACTAGATATACAACTAGATAGACAGATGGGTGAATAGGTGGATAGATAGATAGATAGATAGATAGATAGATAGATAGATGGATAGATAGATAGATAGATAGATAGATAGATAGATAGATAGATAGATAGATAGATAGATTGATAGATAGATAGATAGATAGTGAGAAAGTGTTATTTTTTGGGAGAATTTACAGGAACAGCCCAACGTGATGTATCTGATAGGCAATATTCAGGTTCACATTCGCACAACAAACGGTTATTTTCAAATTATCAGTAAAAAAGTATCTTTGGGACCGTTTTTAACAAAAACTGCAGCATGTAGGATTTATCACCCCTTGATCATCCCATTCTTCTTATTATAACGATGGAATGATAAGACTTGATAATAATAATATAAAGTTACTTATTGTCCACTAACTAACTTTATCCATGGTACAAGAAAAAACATCAAAATTCGAACAAGAAGCTAATGAAATTAGTGGTATCAAGAATTATGTCCAATCAGTAGATTCCATCATTAAAAAGGAAGGAAGTTATAAGGAACAAGGCAATGCAAGAATCGGGAGTGCCTGGAGGAAATGGCCTGAGAGCAGTGCAGTTGTTGGCGACAAAAAGGTGCCACTCCATCTCAAGAGTTATTTCTATAAGACGGCCATCACACCTGTTATGCTGTATGGAGCTGAAACTTGGCCACTGAAGAAAGCAAAAGAGGAAGCTGGAAGCCACAGAGATGAGGATGGTGTGATGGATGACTGGAGTATCTCTGTGGGAGTACAGGACAGGTGCAGATTTGAAAAGGCATGTTAAAGTAGTGGAAGTGGAGAGAAAGCCTAAAGAGACTATACTCCACTGGTTTGGACACCTACTGAAGAGAGAGGAGGAAAGGATTGTGAAGCAAGTGTACCATCAGCAGGTAGTTGGGAAAAGAAGCAGAGGGCGTCAGAAGTTGAGATGGAGAGACAGAGTGTAGATTGATTTAAAAGCAGTTGGCGCTGAAGAGGACGATGCAAGCAATAGGAGCGTGTGGAAGAAGCAATGGCGAGCGGCCGACCCAACTTGAAGATGGAAGAAGACCGAAGGAAAAGAAGGAGAATAATAGCCAATGACACATAGAGAAAAACATGAACAATTTGTACAAATCTGTAGATATTTGAATGGTGAGTATCCCTTCCTTCTTTGACTACTTTAATTACGTTTCTCATAATTATTCGACTAGAAATAGTAATGGATTGCTAAAAATATCAAAATTAAAACTTGAATGGAAAACGAAAAAAAAGGCGAAGTAAATATGCAATAATTTTGAAACGCTTTACAGAATTTTATGACATGGTTGTATTTTACTTGTTTTTAGCATAGTCTCTATTGAGTGTTTCACACTAATTGCATTCTACCATTTTTGTTTGTTTGTTTGTTGTTTTGTTGGTTTTCTTTGTTGTGGGATGGGTGGGTGGGATTATACCAGAGCTTGTAGGGAGAACATTAATACTCTTTTTTATACTATGATAAAGTGATCTGTTTAAATATTCTTAAATAAATAAAAAATTATTCAAGAGAAATTTGATGCATGTTGTCATATGTGAGAAAAAGCAGCCTACACTATTTTTTAACAAGTGTTAATTGTTGACAGAAAACTTTATAAAACTGTCTCCAACAGCACAGGCATCTAAAGAATGAAATACTAGAAATGTTACAAGATTCTATTTATTTGTCCTGCTGGCTCACTTCAATCGCCAGCAGGCCTATATGCGGACGCAGCTTTCCCGCAAAAATCTATGTTCTATGCTGTACCAGGTGGTGGATGTTCGTTCAGCCGACGTTTGTGACGCACGCCGTTGTTTTTAAGGCCATCAAAACAAAAATTGGCATGGAAGTGTATCATCAAGACACGCAAAATGTCCAAAAACACAACGTTTATATTAGTAACTTGATCACGTATGTTAATCAATTAATGAGTACTTAAATATTGACTCTTTTCATATGTTTTCAAAGTCAAAAATTTCATCAAATTTTGTACTTGTCGAGGAAATGTAACATCAAAAAGCGCAAGGTTTATATTATGAACTTAATTATGTACATAATTAATTAATGAGTCATCAAACAATTTCTCTTTTCATATGTTAGCAAAGTCAAATATTTTACTAAAAGGCTTAAAATTTACTATATGTTATTACAACTTATTACAGCACAATATGTAAAGTAGTCCTTGATAGCAGTATCACATTTCCAGTATAAACTTTGGAAAGAAATAAGAGGTGGAAATATCGGAGGCGGATCAGTGTGGTGTAATAACTCCATTTTAAGTGGGGTATTTACACTACATGATGACGAAGAGCAGTATTACAATTCCAAAAGAGTGTTGTTTAAATTTTTGATGAGGTTAGTGGTGGAATTGTGGGAGGATGTGGGTCAGATACTGCCAAATCAATTCATAGCTTGAAACTCAATTTTTCCGGATTTTCATGCAGCCACATTCATTACTCAACTGTGGATACACCTCACAATTGTTGATTGAATGTAAGATCTGTGGATCGAAAAAAGTAAAAAGTTGAGGGGGGCAGGTCATGCAAGCCAGCCAGTAGGACAACTACCCTCCTGTTTATATCTGGCATACACCGAGGGAACAATATTAGAAGGAGGTTCGTCTATTCCTAGTTTTTTATATTTCCATGCTGGTTCCTCTATTGCTCCTCTTTGTTAATGAATTTGAAAATGTAACATGTTTTCAAGAGCTACTGTCAAAAATCCACATTTGTGTTGACGAAACTTGACCTTAACTAATCTGAGCTAAGCGAAGGTTACTTAAGGGCATTAAAAGCAAACACGGGATGAAGGACTTTTAACTATTGTGTTAGGCGTATTGATAAGCTGATATTATACCGTTATCTCTATCACTAACAAAGGCGATGGACCCTAGTAGGATGCGGAAACTACTCCAAATACAATAGGGAACTATGATGGCGGAAGAGATCAACCCTTTACGTACCACATTTCTCTCCAGAAAGAGACCTATATATAGGCGAAAGAGTAAGCATGGAATATGCAACATTGAACAAGCTCGGCAAACTGTGGAAAGATAAACATATCTCATAACAACTGAGAGTATAACTCCCGACTGCCATTATTATTATTATTATTATTATTATTATTATTATATTTATATTATATTATTATATTTAGGGGCCATAATGAAAATAAAGTCTTCATGATCTGTATTATGCTACCCCTGCCACCGTTTCTCTAGATTACCGTCCCGCCTGTTTATTTTGTTCTTTTTTGTGTCTGTTTACTCTTATTTTTTAACTATCTTGGATAACATCATGTATTAGGTTTTTAACATTTACCTTTGAACATTTGTATTTTTCTGCTGGTGGTGAATAAATAAATACATACATATTATCCTTATGGAGATTCACGGCTTGGAAAGTTGAGTGCTGAAACAAAAAGGAAGAAAGAGGAAACAAGCTTTCCAGGTATACTGTGCTAACATTCATAAAATTCTAAACTGTACTAAATAGCCACAAAAAACCCCTTTATGAATCTACGTTAGACCTGTTTAAGGTTTGTGATGGTGTCTCTTTGCAACTGTAGACCATTTCCTGTCTTTGTAGAGGTCTCAGAACTTTGAAACATCTTCATCTCTTTGTTTCCAGGTATGGGTCTGAACCTATTGTCTCAATGATTTTTCATGAGGGTTCTCTGTTTGTAGTACAAATTTTGTGATATATTGAAGGTACAGTGATGAGCTCTTAAAAAGCAAGAATTGTGTCTTCAGATTGCTCAAAATATATCCATAAACGCATAGGAGAAATTCTGTGCGTTTATGGATATATGTATCTAATAATCTTTAAGTTTAGTTCACAGTTGAGGCGACATGACACTGATCAGATCAGGTCAGCGTTATTTGCCTCATTAGGTCCACATCGCCTTTCTTCCATCTTTCATGCAATATCTCTGTTCACAAAAATAAAAAAATAACTTTAAAAAATAGCCAACACAACTATGGATAAGATCTAAGATATCTCCTAACGAAAAGAAAATCAATTGAAAATACTTCAACTGTGATTATCCTAGTTGATGGAGTTCTTTATTGTAACCTTAAGAATGTTTCCTTTTCTTGTACCACAAAATAGAAAAACGACAATATTCCAAAAGATTTTAAAAGAAAATTTAGAACAACATCTCCTCGGGTTTTTTAAACTTAAAGGAATCACCATGTCAATTTACTTTGCGTGGCCGCTTAGCTCAGTCGGCAGAGCGTGGTGCTAATAACGCTAAGGTCGTGAGTTCGATCCTAACAGTGGCCAGTATATATTCTTTTTAAAACATTTAGTAACCAACATTAGTTATGTCTCTGAAAGTGTTTAGAGGTGCAATTGTTTACACATGATTGCCTCCAAGAAAACATAACTCCGCGAACCTAACACTGAACTAATAAATCTGAATCTTTGAGATCAAGACGCTTTATACAGCAAAATGCTGTTAAACGTAGATCTACAGCATAGCATTGTAGTTTCTGTAGGATATATGTCGCCTAAATTTTGTATAATCGTTTGAAAGTTTGGATTCTTAAAATTCGTCTGATTATAAAGGAATCACCATGTCAATTTACTTTGCGTGGCCGCTTAGCTCAGTCGGCAGAGCGTGGTGCTAATAACGCTAAGGTCGTGAGTTCGATCCTAACAGTGGCCAGTATATATTCTTTTTAAAACATTTAGTAACCAACATTAGTTATGTCTCTGAAAGTGTTTAGAGGTGCAATTGTTTACACATGATTGCCTCCAAGAAAACATAACTCCGCGAACCTAACACTGAACTAATAAATCTGAATCTTTGAGATCAAGACGCTTTATACAGCAAAATGCTGTTAAACGTAGATCTACAGCATAACATTGTAGTTTCTGTAGGATATATGTCGCCTAAATTTTGTATAATCGTTTGAAAGTTTGGATTCTTAAAATTCGTCTGATTATAAAGGAATCACCATGTCAATTTACTTTGCGTGGCCGCTTAGCTCAGTCGGCAGAGCGTGGTGCTAATAACGCTAAGGTCGTGAGTTCGATCCTAACAGTGGCCAGTATATATTCTTTTTAAAACATTTAGTAACCAACATTAGTTATGTCTCTGAAAGTGTTTAGAGGTGCAATTGTTTACACATGATTGCCTCCAAGAAAACATAACTCCGCGAACCTAACACTGAACTAATAAATCTGAATCTTTGAGATCAAGACGCTTTATACAGCAAAATGCTGTTAAACGTAGATCTACAGCATAACATTGTAGTTTCTGTAGGATATATGTCGCCTAAATTTTGTATAATCGTTTGAAAGTTTGGATTCTTAAAATTCGTCTGATTATAAAGGAATCACCATGTCAATTTACTTTGCGTGGCCGCTTAGCTCAGTCGGCAGAGCGTGGTGCTAATAACGCTAAGGTCGTGAGTTCGATCCTAACAGTGGCCAGTATATATTCTTTTTAAAACATTTAGTAACCAACATTAGTTATGTCTCTGAAAGTGTTTAGAGGTGCAATTGTTTACACATGATTGCCTCCAAGAAAACATAACTCCGCGAACCTAACACTGAACTAATAAATCTGAATCTTTGAGATCAAGACGCTTTATACAGCAAAATGCTGTTAAACGTAGATCTACAGCATAACATTGTAGTTTCTGTAGGATATATGTCGCCTAAATTTTGTATAATCGTTTGAAAGTTTGGATTCTTAAAATTCGTCTGATTATAAAGGAATCACCATGTCAATTTACTTTGCGTGGCCGCTTAGCTCAGTCGGCAGAGCGTGGTGCTAATAACGCTAAGGTCGTGAGTTCGATCCTAACAGTGGCCAGTATATATTCTTTTTAAAACATTTAGTAACCAACATTAGTTATGTCTCTGAAAGTGTTTAGAGGTGCAATTGTTTACACATGATTGCCTCCAAGAAAACATAACTCCGCGAACCTAACACTGAACTAATAAATCTGAATCTTTGAGATCAAGACGCTTTATACAGCAAAATGCTGTTAAACGTAGATCTACAGCATAACATTGTAGTTTCTGTAGGATATATGTCGCCTAAATTTTGTATAATCGTTTGAAAGTTTGGATTCTTAAAATTCGTCTGATTATAAAGGAATCACCATGTCAATTTACTTTGCGTGGCCGCTTAGCTCAGTCGGCAGAGCGTGGTGCTAATAACGCTAAGGTCGTGAGTTCGATCCTAACAGTGGCCAGTATATATTCTTTTTAAAACATTTAGTAACCAACATTAGTTATGTCTCTGAAAGTGTTTAGAGGTGCAATTGTTTACACATGATTGCCTCCAAGAAAACATAACTCCGCGAACCTAACACTGAACTAATAAATCTGAATCTTTGAGATCAAGACGCTTTATACAGCAAAATGCTGTTAAACGTAGATCTACAGCATAACATTGTAGTTTCTGTAGGATATATGTCGCCTAAATTTTGTATAATCGTTTGAAAGTTTGGATTCTTAAAATTCGTCTGATTATAAAGGAATCACCATGTCAATTTACTTTGCGTGGCCGCTTAGCTCAGTCGGCAGAGCGTGGTGCTAATAACGCTAAGGTCGTGAGTTCGATCCTCACAGTGGCCAGTATATATTCTTTTTAAAACATTTAGTAACCAACATTAGTTACGTATCTGAAAGTGTTTAGCGGTGCAATTGCTTACACATCCCTGTCGACAAGAGCATTTACGTACGCTACCCTAACGCTAAAGTAATAAATTTAGATCTTTGAGGCGAAGACGCTTTATAGTGGAAAATGCCGTTAAATTTGGATCTGCTATATACCATTGTAGTTTCTGTAGGATATGTGTCGCCTAAATTTTGTATAATCGTTTGAAAGTTTGGATTCTTAAAATTCGTCTGATTATAAAGGAATCACCATGTCAATTTACTTTGCGTGGCCGCTTAGCTCAGTCGGCAGAGCGTGGTGCTAATAACGCTAAGGTCGTGAGTTCGATCCTCACAGTGGCCAGTATCTATTCTTTTTAAAACATTGAGTAACCAACATTAGTTATGTATCTGAAAGTGTTTAGCGGTGCAATTGCTTACACATCCCTGTCGACAAGAGCATTTACGTACGCTACCCTAACGCTAAAGTAATAAATTTAGATCTTTGAGGCCAAGACGCTTTATAGTGGAAAATGCCGTTAAATTTGGATCTGCTATATACCATTGTAGTTTCTGTAGGATATGTGTCGCCTAAATTTTGTATAATCGTTTGAAAGTTTGGATTCTTAAAGTTCGTCTGATTATAAAGGAATCACCATGTCAATTTACTTTGCGTGGCCGCTTAGCTCAGTCGGCAGAGCGTGGTGCTAATAACGCTAAGGTCGTGAGTAAGATACTCACAGTGGCCAGTATAAATTCTTTTTAACACATTAATTAAATATTGTGGCTGACGTATGCGAAACCGTTTACTGGAGCAATTGTATCTCACGAGTCACTTTGCGTGGCCGCTTAGCTCAGTCGACGGAGCGTGGTGCTAATAACGCTAAGGTCGTGAGTTCGATCTTAACAGTGGCCAGTATATATTCTTTTTAAGAGATTTACTAACCAACATTAGTTATGTGTCTGAAGGTGTTTAGAGGTGCAATTGTTTACACATGATTGCCTCCAAGAAAACATACCTCCGCGGACCTAACACTGAACTAATAAATCTGAATCTTTGAGGTCAAGACGCTTTATACAGCAAAATGCTGTTAAACGTAGATCTACAGCATAACATTGTAGTTTCTGTAGGATATATGTCGCCTAAATTTTGTAAACTCGTTTGAAAGTTTGGATTCTTAAAGTTCGTCTGATTATAAAGGAATCACCATGTCAATTTACTTTGCGTGGCCGCTTAGCTCAGTCGGCAGAGCGTGGTGCTAATAACGCTAAGGTCGTGAGTTCGATCCTCATAGTGGCCAATATATATTCTTTTTAAAACATTGAGTAACCAACATTAGTTACGTATCTGAAAGTGCTTAGTGGTGCAATTGTTTACACATGATTGCATTGAAGAAAACACATCTCCGCGGACCTAACACTGAACTAATAAATCTGAATCTTTGAGGTCAAGACGCTTTATACAGCAAAATGCTTTTAAATTTGGATCTGCAACATACCATTGGAGTTTCTGTAAGATATATGTNTTACTTGGCGTGGCCGCTTAGCTCAGTCGGCAGAGCGTGGTGCTAATAACGCTAAGGTCGTGAGTTCGATCCTCATAGTGGCCAATATATATTCTTTTTAAAACATTGAGTAACCAACATTAGTTACGTATCTGAAAGTGCTTAGTGGTGCAATTGTTTACACATGATTGCATTGAAGAAAACACATCTCCGCGGACCTAACACTGAACTAATAAATCTGAATCTTTGAGGTCAAGACGCTTTATACAGCAAAATGCTTTTAAATTTGGATCTGCAACATACCATTGGAGTTTCTGTAAGATATATGTCGCCTAAATTTTGTATAATCGTTTGCAATATTCGACTCTTAAACCGCGTATCATCTCAAAGAAACAACCATGTCAATTTACTTTGCGCGGCCCCTTAGCTCAGTCGGCGGAGCGTTGTGCTAACAAAACTAAGGTCGTGATTTCGGTCCTCACAGTGGCCAGTATACATTCTTTTTAAAACATTTGGTAACCAACATTAGTTACGTATCTGAAAGTGTTTAGAGGTGCAAATGTTTACACATGATTGCCTCCAAAAAAACATACCTCCGCGGACCTAACACTGAACTAATAAATCTGAATCTTTGAGGTCAAGACGCTTTATACAGCAAAATGCTGTTAAACGTGGATGTGCAACATACCATTGTAGTTTCTGTAAGAAATTTTATCGACTAAATTTTGTATAATCGTTTGCAATATTCGACTCTTAAACCTCGTATCATCTTAAAGAAATGACCATGTCAATTTACTTTGTGTGGCCGCTTAGCTCAGTCGGCAGAGCGTGGTGCTAATAACGCTAAGGTCGTGAGTAAGATACTCACAGTGGCCAGTATAAATTCTTTTTAACACATTAATTAAATATTGTGGCTGACGTATGCGAAACCGTTTACTGGAGCAATTGTATCTCACGAGTCACTTTGCGTGGCCGCTTAGCTCAGTCGACGGAGCGTGGTGCTAATAACGCTAAGGTCGTGAGTT
>RDPX01000056.1:659967-673076 GCA_003991215.1 Morbakka virulenta
GCGTGGTGCTAATAACGCTAAGGTCGTGAGTTCGATCCTAACAGTGGCCAGTATATATTCTTTTTAAAACATTTAGTAACCAACATTAGTTATGTGTCTGAAAGTGTTTAGAGGTGCAATTTTTTACACATGATTGCCTCCAAGAAAACATAACTCCGCGAACCTAACACTGAACTAATAAATCTGACTCTTTGTCGTCAAGACGCTTTATACAGCAAAATGCTGTTAAAGGTGGATCTGCAACATACCATTGTAGTTTCTGTAGGATATATGTCGCCTAAACTTTGTATAATCGTTTGAAATATGCGACTCTTAAAACTCGTCTTATCTTAAAGAAATCACCATGTCGATTTACTTTGCGTGGCCGCTTGGCTCAGTCGGCAGAGCGTGGTGCTAATAACGCTAAGGTCGTGAGTTCGATCCTCACAGTGGCCAGTATACATTCTTTTTAAAACATTTAGTAATCAACGTTACTCACGTATCTGAAAGTGTTTAGTTGTGCAATTGCTTAGACATATTTGTCTCCAAGAGCATTTACGTACGCTACCCTAACGCTGGACTAATTTAATGTAGACGTTTTAGGTCAAGGCGCTTTATAGTGGAAATATGTTAAATTTGGATATGATTCATAAGATTGGAGTTAGTGTAGTTTAGATCAAGTGGTAAACCTTTCCGTGGTGCCTCTCTTAATGTAGATTATGAGAGACCGATTACTGCACCGCACTCCCTACCCAGTTTAGGAGGTCGTGAAATGATAAACTTTCGGCCTCCGAGCAAGATGTGTATGACTAAAGATATCAGCTCCCATGCTGAGGGCCAATCAGCAGCGAAAGTTAACCTACTCGCTAATCTAAAGGCCAATGTGCTGTGCATTCAAGAGACTTACAAGCATCAAAACCTGCCAGCAATAAGTTACTTAAATCCAGTAATCACCCATCAAAGTCCAATCCACTGAAGTGCAATTTGTGCTTGTGAGAAAACCATCATTCACAAAAGCAGAGACCTATCCTTGGAGGGCCTGGAGATCCTGTAAGTGGAATCTGAAACCTTGAACATCATTTCAGTATACAAAACCCCACCTACTCCATTCTCGTGTCCTCAAATCAACATCCCCGACAATAAGCCCTGTCTTGTGGTCGGAGACTTCAATAGCCACAACACTGTTTTGGGCTATGGAAATACCAACAATGCAATGATGGAGAAGCAGTGGAGGATTGGACCCTTGCTAACCACCTCTCAATCCTCCACGATGCAAAAGATAACACCACCTTTCAGAGTGAAAGCTGAAGAAGAGGATGCAATCCGGATCTGGCTTTTGCCTCCAAGAGATACCACCAAATGTTCTTAACAACAATCATGGACCCAATTCAAAGATCATAACACCAACCTGTTGCCATTGACATAAGACCAGTCCTACAGCCCAATGAAACTAAACATCAAAATCCCAGATCAAACTACTGCAAAGCCAACTCGGAAAACTTCACAGCTGACATAGAAAATAAAATCCCAACAATTATTCCTGTCTCTGAGCAGTATGAAGGATTTCAGTCGCTGATAATGGAAGCTGCCAAGTAAAACATCCCGAGAAGTTTCAGAGAGTCCTACATCCCAGCTCTCTTAGAACAAAACAAACAGATATTCCATGAGTATATGCTAGCCTGTGAAGAAAACCCTTTCTCCGAGAACACTATAGACTTAGTTAGGAGAGAACCTAATGTCATCACGAAACCGAAACACGAAACACGAAACCAGGAGAGATCTAAATGCTGGTAAGATATCATCACAAACACTGACATGACCCACTACAGTAAAAAAGTAGTATTATTAAGAAAGGAGTACTATTAATAAATTCAACTCTGAAAATCAGCATCCAGCACGAATTGCAGCAGTGACACCCAGTGAAGTGGCACATCAACTTCTTGTGAATGGAAAAACGAACAACCAAGCCAAAAAGGGGGAATACCTAAAGAAAATGAAGCGAGAAACACAACGTATCATGCCACAAAGTGATATTTTTGTACCATTCACAATGAACAAACTTCAATCAGTAATAAAACACATAAAGCCAGGGAAAGCTGCTGCTCCAGATGGAGTTGCGGTTGAAATAATTTTACATTTTGGAGACAGGGATAGGTCTTGGTTTCTAGCTTTTTTCAATAAATGTGCCTCGAAATGCAGAAGCCCAAGGATATGATGAAGATCAACTATTGTGGCCCTTCTCAAGTTGGGTAAAGACCCAAACTCAACTAAAAGCTATTTCCCAATATCCTTGCTATGCATCACGTATAAATTCTATGAATGCAAGATGTCTCGCCTACCCCCCACCATCGAGAATCAACTAACACCAGATCAAGCAGGCTGCTGCCCTGAAATATTATGCTATAACCAGGTCTTGAATCTGACTCAATTCATAGAGGATGGCTTTGCGAACAAACAAATAACAGGATCTATGTTTGTCGACCTTACACCAGCTTATGATACAGTCAACTGCAGATGTCCCCGCCTTAAGGTGGTCCAGATGGCCCAAAGTTCGACCATTGTGCGTATCACTGGATCGCTCTTGAAGAACAGATCTTTCTGCGTGGAAATAGAGAGCAGGGAGAGTAGGTGGAGAAATCAGAGAAATGACCTCCCTCAGGGGTCTGTACTAGCCCCATTATTATTCAATATTTATACAAACGACATACCCCAACTGCGGGACATCCGGAGGTTTATGTATGCTGACCGTCATAGCAACACAGTCTCGATCCTTCAAGACTATCGAAGAAAGATGGACAAGGGTATTGTTATCTCTCGCAGATTACTACAAAAAATGGAATCTTAAAGCAAATCCCACAAAAACCCAGGGATATTCATGACATCTGAACAATCACCAGGTAAATAGGAAATTGCAAAAAAAATGGGAAAACAAAGATCTGGAAAGTCATTCCCATCCAGTCTATCTTGGTGTCACCTTCGATAGAACACTAAGCTTTAAGGAGCATGTCAACAAGCTGAAAAATGAAGTGGTGACCAGAAATAATCTTCTCAGCAAAATATCATCCACCAATTGGGGGCAAGATGCAAAAAATTGAAGTAGACTGCTATGGTACTAAGCTATTCCACCGCACAATACAGTGCTCCGGTGTAGGAAAGATCTAGCCATGCTAAGAAAGTGGATTTCGAGCTGAATAAAGCCTGCAGATTATTTACTGGTACGTTAAGATCAACATCCCTAACAGTACTGTATAAACTGGCTGGCATCGCACCACCTAACATCCGTCGAGTTGCTATAGCTAGAATAGAAAAGACCAAACAAGTAAATGACACCACACACCCACTTTATAATCATCTCGAAACAAGAAGACACCTGAAATCACGAAAGAGCGTTATAACCGTGAAGGAATTAGAGACACAAGACCTAACTAACAAAATACAGACTGCAAAAATGGAGAGAGACAAAGATACCAGACTTACAATAGTGCCATCCCCAACCCAAGCGAAGACCTGCTAAGTGGATTCTCCCTCACATGAAGAAAATGGGTCACCCTGAATATAGCTAGAACTAAAGTCGGTAGGGCAAGGGGTAACTTCCAGAATTGGGGCTATACAAATAGTGAAGAATATCCACGAGGAGAGCCAAATCAAACAATGACCCACATATTGTTCAACTGCCCATAAGGACCTATTTGCTTGGACACAGACCGGAAGGCAGCAAATGACACAACTTTGCAATGGGTAGGGAAATAGTGCGATAAGATAAAATGATGCGGAGTACGTGTAGTGTATGTATCACGTGAGTTTATATAATTGTTATAGAGATTGAAATTTCTTGATCTTTCTTCTTGTTATTCAAGGGAGTTGTCAATTATAAGAGTGTGGCGGCTTGGCTCAGTCGCCAAGGCTTGGTGCTAATTACGCTTGTACTCTGAATTTGATCCTCACAATGGATAGTAGATTTTGTTTTAAATTTTGATTTATATAATGTATTTTTTGACAAATAAATTACGGTGAATAAAAATGGTCCTTCAACAAGAACCTATCATACTATCCTTGTCCATTATTCCATCATTAAACAAAAAGCGAGAAGAAACCAATTGAACAAGGTTCTTGTTCAATTGGTTTCTTCTAGCTTTTTGTTTAATGATGGAATAATGGACAAGGATAGTATGCGTGAAATAGTCAGGGGGTTTATTGTACGGAGAGTATTGCTGACAATTCTACGTTTGATCCCCACATCTCCGAAGTGAATTTTTAAGAAAAGAGCTTAAACTTTATCTCTTTCCTTTCAAATTAATGACTATAATTATTTATTTTACCCTTCTATTCAGCTTCAGGATATTTCTTGAAGCAGGTCTAATGTTCGATAAAAATTTATCCACAGTCACGTTAATAAATTTCAACCTTGGTTATAGTATACAGGAAGTTGATATTAGGATTTTGGGGTATGGAATATCAAAGGTTTCTCTTTTTTTATATATTAGCCAAAGTATAAAGACAAATTGATTTTTTTTACCAAATTGTGTGACTTAATGTTGTAAAAAAATCTTGCCGTCGTGGGTGTAAACAGTATGATTTTTGTGAAATTTGTTTTTTAAATAAAGGACTTGAAATGAAAAAAATGTGAAGGAGGAAGACGACGTAGGGAACTGGAGTAGGACGAACCTAGAAGTTACGTTTTTAATAAATTTACTGATTTTCTATTCCAATGTGTTATTCTTTTTCCAATCTCCTATCTTTGGAAGTTCCGTTGGTAGGCCTTGTCGTGCCGCTGGGTGCTAATGGTGTCTATAACCAGCGCAAACAGGAAACGGCTTAGTACTGAACCCTGATGCAGGGCAACTTAAATGTTGAACTGGTAGGTTTCACCTACGGGGGTCCTTTCAACGGTCCTACTCTTGCTATAGAGGCTTCTCATAACCTGAACCAACTTTTCCGATACTCCTTTCTTTCGTAGACACCAGTAAAGAACTTCTCTGGGGATCCTGCCTATGCTTTTTCCAAGTCCACAAATGCAATAAACATTTTCTCGTTTCCTTCCAGCTTCCTCTCTTGGAGCTGTCGCAGAATAAATCTGGCATCCGCTGTACCTTTTTTTCTGGCATAAAAGCAAACTGCATGTTGTTTATCTCAATCAATTCTCTTAGTATTCTATCCAATACTCATTCATATACCTTCATTGTATGCTCTGGCAGCTGGATTCCTCGATAATCGTCACAGTGCATTATGTCCCCTTTCTGCTTGTAGATTTGCACTAAAACACTCTTGTGCCAGTCATCTGGTATTTCCTCTTTATCCCAAGCTTTCTTGATTATCTCAGATGTCTACTTTCTTCCTTCGGCCCCCAAGGCTCTGATCATGTCGCTCGTAACATTGGATTGTCCCGGTGCTTTTCCCTTCTTCATTTTTCGCAGTACCACCTGTACACCTCCTCCACCGTGATTGGTCTCACAGCGCCTTCTACCGGTTCCACTCTCCCTAAATCCTCCTGTGCATTCTCCGTGTTCAGTGACTGCTGAAAATAGTTTATCCACCTTGGTTTGATTTCTGTGCCTGCTGTCAACATATTACCACCTTCGTCTTTCAAAATGACGGAATCTCCCATATCCTTTCCAGACATTTCACGTGCTTTGGCTATTCGGGATACTTTCTGTTGACCTTCCTTGCTCTCCAATTCATTAAACAATACCTTAGAGCTTTCTTCGTGTGCCTTTGCAAAGGAAGAAAGCTGCAATTTTCACCAAGGATTACCTTGCAGTTTATGATCATTCGCCTGTATCTCTTCTGGATCAGCAGGTAGTTTATCTGACTTTTGTTGCTTCCACCCTTGTTTGTTACTTTATGCTCTTCGTTTTTCTCAAAGCGTGTATTAACAATAACCATGTCTTATGCTTCTGCCATGTTCAGGATTTGCACACCCACTTCATTTTGGTCACCAAAGCCTTTTCCTCTATGCCAACATTTGAACCCATGACTGGTTTCGCATGTTCATTCAAGTCCCCCCCCCACCCCAATGACTACTTTCTATGATGATGGTTCCTGTCCCTCAACTTCCTCTAGCTCTGAGAAGAATTTATCCTTGTCTTCAAGAATACAATTACCTTTTGGAGTGTAGGCAGATATCACATTGAGGAGCCAGTCTTCCGTCGAAATCTTGACACTCATCAGTCTGTCATTGGTTCGTTTGACTTGAACCAAATTTTCCTTCTGCATTTCATTTAGAATAATTCCCACACCATTTCTCCTTTTCTGAGTTCCATTATATATGATTTTATATCCTTCTCTCAGCTCTTTCGACCTCTCCCCTTTCCACTTTGCTTCTTGCACGCAAAATATGTCAATCTTCCTTGCTTTCATCACTTCCACTAAACATGGCCTAACTTCTTTAATCGCATGCGGGATTTCTGTGGTACCCCGCGCTTATTTCTCACTACCCCCGGGGGAAGGAGTTGCGCGTCACTTACGGGGTACTCCCTAGCTTTATTCTCAATTGATTGGCCGAGATTCATCATTTTTGAATAGTCATGGGGTTTTACACTCGCCTTGGTTGGCCTGACAGCAACACCTTTTTCAGGACTGTATAAACTCCGGCATTGGCAAGACTTGGTTAGACCTGGTATTTAGGTTTTGTGTGTGCCATGAGATTGACCAGTTTATGCCTCATACGCATTCTTCGCTCATCTCAGCATCCAATGCTCTTGCAGTGACATCTTCGTAGACTGAGAGATAAGGGATCTCATGTCAGCCACGCAAATGCCATTGCCTATCCTCACCGAGTTTAGCCCGTCATCCGAGATGGTTTACCATGGTGTGGCCTTTGCCATGTACGAGCAACTAATTGGAGCCATCAACGAAAGTTGAGAGTCATTTTGAGACCAGTGGTTCCATTAATTCTATAAGTAGAATGCGGCTGCTGGTTACCACTGGGTGATACTCCGTCTGATCTCCCCATACACCCCGGCTGTCGTCCATGTATAGTCATGTTATTTCCTTGTTACTTTTAATTCTGTTATTCTATTTCTTACTTGGTCTTCTTCTTTCTCTTCATTGCATGTTTTGTTTTATTTTCTTCTTTCCTTATTTCTGCATGTTCATAGTATTCTATCCTTGTTACTTTTATCTTTTCCACATCGTTAACAAAAAATCCATAGGTCTCTTATATTGTCAACACTTTTAATTCTCTCAATCAAATACAAGATCCATTGCAGCATTTTTACTTCTGTCCTTTCCAGCGAGTTGTAATCTTTTTCTTCATTCCCAGACTTCCGGTTCATTCATCAAAACAGATCTAATCACCATTTTATACAATTCGCTTTGGGTTTTTAAGGGATTTCATGTCACTGATTACCTTATTATACCACTATTTATTCTAGGTACCTCTTTTGTCCTCGAACATCACCTTGAACCAATCATCATCATAAATTATAAAGCCCAAACAGATGGAGTAGTTACGACGCTGCTAGACTCAAATTGAAATAGCTGCCAGAAACTTTATGCCTGAGCAGAAGATACAGAAGAGAAGAAAGATAAAATGATTAAACCTACCGTGCAACACAAATGTAAAAACAAAGTTTGCACAACTATTTCTACAATTCATCGATTCCCCATGCAAACAATTTCTACAAGAAATTTAGCCAAAACTCGGTAAACTTCAGCTCTAACGGGACATAAATAATTTCCACCAACTAATACGTCACACTTTATTACAGTTGCCTTGAAAAAGCAAGCCTTAAGAAGAATGAAAGTCCTTTATTTGGTTTTAACCTCATTTTTCCTCAGTAACTGGGGCTCAGACGGTGCCCTTCATAAGGACTTTCGTTTTGGCAGTGAGGAATGTCCTGGCCGGATGCGCTTCCTGACGGCAACTTATGGCTTTTTCATTTGAGAAGTTCCAAAGTCGCCCGCTAGGGGAATCGAACCCGGAATTCTTGATTACGGTGCAGTTGCATTAACCATTAAGCCAAGCCTCCTCAATGAAACTACATATCACCAAATGCAATCCAATAATGTGCAGTATCACCAATTCTAACAGAATTTATATCTGTTGAATAGAATGGAAAGCGGCTATATCAAACAAACACTTAACATACAAAAGAAGAAACAGAACATGGTGTCAACCCCTACATTTTCAATTTAAAATATTGTACCTCTATATCAAAAACGCATGGAAAAAGGCTTACTGTGCTTGTACAAATACCGGAATAAAATAAACCAAAGGATGTGCTGAAGATGTGCAAAGGACGTCACGGCAAACAAATACGTTGTGAAGAGCTATGAAAAATAGAAACTCGTGGATACTATATATATATATAAAAAGTGAAATCTCTTTAAACCGACCGTAAATAATCCAACACCTTCATAGTCCGACAACGGATAGGTAAAAAGGAATATCCATATTATGGTCAGGTCTTGATAATCCGTAAATCTTTTATACCTACTTCGACACAAAGCTGTTGATTACTAACAGAAAGATAAACAATAAGAATTTTTTGATTATCCGATGCAAAAATGAGAAGGGCAAGTATCGAAATGTGTATCTGCTTAAATTTCTCCTGTGGTGTTAATATCTACTATCCATTTATGTGGGCACTAATTGGAGCACCCTTATCTATGCCTATAAACACTCACTATTTAAGTGATTTAACGGTTGCTTTCTTCATAACAGGCTCAGTAGCAATTCCTTTATATGCCAGCATAAACAAAGTTTGTTTTCGCAGAAAGATTACGCTTCAGAGAATTAGAGTAATTAAGTTGAGTTTATTGTCTGTAGGTGTAAAAGATGGTCATGTTTGCAACTGAGATCATTACAACTAGTGTATCTAACTAGGGTTCTTTCTGTAAAAAGTTGGGCCTATTTCTGAATTCGTAAATGTGTCTATGAAAATTTTCATCCAACTGCCTGGTTTTTCAAATGTCACACTTCCAGATATTCATAATTTTGCTTGGCACATCTTGACGAATTTTCACTCACTTAACTTTTAACCACTGATTTCAAAACTTGTATTTACTTGTAAATGAATTGCCTTTTTCATTATTTTTAAATTTAATTTTACTTATTTATTTATTTTTATACACAGGACTTAAATGAAAAACAGTTATGTAAACTCTTTCCCTCTCTCTTTAAATATATACATGATTTATAGTACAAAACTTTAATGTGCAAGTTGAATTGATGCTTATTTCGGTCGAAATATTTTTCTCTGTCTCTCGAGTGAGCAAGACGATAGAAGAAGAAAATACAAGTCAAGTAGATTTTTATCAATGCAGGAAAGTAAGATAGGATCGGAAAAGCCGATTACGTTTTGTGATTGACAAAAGAAAACAAAAAGGATCCTCAAGAAACAACAATGGAAGACCGTACACAATGTTTTATATTTACCAAGAAGAAATGATGATAGCTAAATGTAAATTGGTTCCAGTGCTCCCAAATAGTTACCAGACCTGACTCTGTGAAGCGCGAACTGTTTACTTCATTCACAGTTCAGCAGTAGATGCTCTATGCTATAGCTGACATACAATTCACAAAATTTGTACAGTCTTGCAATATCTTTTTGGCTGTACTTAAAGAACACAGAAGTTTTTCTCTGTAATCTTCTTCTTCTTCTCTGCGCTTGTCGGTTTTCAATTTCTAGGTTGATCACCATGCACTGCATTGAATACAGTTTCAGTCAATGTTTTAAAACGATTCCTATCCTCTGCTAATTTTCGTAATTTTTCAAGATCGCTTGCTGTTTCGAATTTCGTCACAGGAAAACAATGATTAACGGTGGAGATTCGTTTCAGGTCTAAATTTATGGTCTCAGGTAGTGTCCTTCTTCGCATACCAGGGTATTTCTTTGCATTTCTTGGGACTTCAAAGAAGTATGTCATTGCAGATTGTGCTGGTGTATTCGTTGGCATTCTTAAGATATGACCGAAGAGATTTCATCTTGATTTCGTGATGAAATGGCTAATGGATTTTTCGTTACTCATACTGTAGATCTGGTCATTCTTAAGTTTATAGTTTTGCCATATTCTTCTCAATTGATTTCTATGTGTTCTATCGAATACTTCGATTTCTTGTTTGGTAAGTCCCCATGAGTTTCAATTGTAGGTAAGTACAGGTTTTACTAAGGCTTTATACATTTTAATTTTGTGATGGATCGAAAGGTCTCTATGAAGCCACAATTTGTCCATTTTTGCCATAGCTGCATACGATAGCTGGATTCTCCTTCTAACATCTTCAAAATCTCCAAGCAAACTCCCTAGTTTTTTCACTTTTCTCCACTCTTCTCTATCTTTATGATTCATTCTTCTAATGTTTGTTTCCTCAGTCTTATCATCATTAACTTTCAAGTTGTGTTTGGTTAGAGTGTCTTTAACAATGCTTTTGATGTATTCTTTTTCGCGGTGGTTTTTTGTCAAAAAGTCAGTGTCATCAGCATATTCCATATCTGTTGGCAGTGATGATGTAACAGCATAAGAGTGTTCTATGCCAGATTTCATACGGCTAAGCTTTTCTCTTACTGATCTGAGGGCATGTTCTAATTCGATGTTGAAGAAGCATCCGCTAATAGTATCTCCTTGTGGAGAACCGATATTTGTATCCACAGTTTCAGGTTTATGTTTGTCGAAATTAATTGTTATGGTAGTTTCGCTTAGTAACAATCGTAATCTGTAATCTCTGTTGCTATTACTCAACATTACTCAACAGAATTTGATTAGTTTAATCTCATGGCAAATTTTCAGAAGAACAAATAACGACAGCACAATAAAACAAAGTTTTTATAAGTCTATTTTATACTATGTGGAGGTAAATGATTCCCACTGTATATGCTGTCCACTTAACGTTGGCTTTCGAAACACACTGACCCTAAAAGAGGTAGGAGATATTTTCCATTAAAAAGTTTTCAAATGGTAAAAAACCATTTTTTTCTTTTGGAGCAGTAAACACTAAGGATGGATAAAGATTATGATAAATCATAAACATAGAGTTGTCTTGTTCGTTTAAAAAAATAGAAAAAATGTCATCGACAAATTTACTATTCATGAGAACATCTACATTTTGTGTAGATTTGAATACTTGTTTTCATTAAAGCCTACACAAATTTAATCAAAGCAAGAACTAGAGGTGAGCATATAGTTACACCGTCAATTAGTTGGCAGATAATATTTTAAAGCCAAATTTGATTTAGTTGCAAATTTCAATTTTTCTGCAAAAAATCTTCTTGAATCGAAGATGCTTCGATACTTTTATGATACTATGTTATAGAACTTTATTAAATGACTGTTGCCATAAAAGGAACACATCACAGAATTTGTTGCATTTACTAAACACTTTTGAATTTCACTCGCAAATGTAAGATTCCTTTACCCAGGAACTGGAGAGGGCTTTTTTTCACTCATTGAAGGATTTGTGCAAGCATTTTGCGAAGTGGAATTGAGAAGAACAAATCATTGATAAAATCGACCTGAATCACTTGGCTTGTGATTTCTCACTCTGACGTCCTGGTCTAGTCGTGCGCGAGCAAAAAGCTTTTAATCCAAATGAATGTGATTCTACTTGGAAATCTCTTATTTGTGAATGCACATATACTAATCAGTGTCTCACCTTATTTCTTAATAGCAATTTATGGGGGTCTTTACATGACATTGAGAAATTTAGATGCTGCAAGTTGCACTGATGAGCTTATTAAACAGCGAACCATGTGTCTGCAAACTGAACTGCATTAAACTAATAATTGATTAATATACGCATTTTGTCTGTGTTTGTGTGCTGTACGTGAACACACGTGAAGATCTTTTAGTGCACACATTTCTATAATGGCTTTGCATAGCCAAAGGAACATCAGCTGATTTCTTTAAATAAATACCAGAGAACCAAATAACTTGAGTGCCAAATCCCTATATTATATTTGAATATTTGTATATCTATAATATAATACAATATAATATAATATAATATAATATAATATAATATAATATAATATAATATAAAATAATATAATATAGTATAATATAATATAATATAATATAATATAATAAAATATAATATAATATAATATAATATAATATAATATAATATAATATAATATAATATAATATAATATAATCAGGAACATTCTTTTAATAGAAATATTATCAAGAGCATTGTTTTCCTGTTTTGTTTTGGATAATTTTCACTACCAACATTAAGATCATCATGTAGGATTCAAGCTGTCAACTGTGGATGTACGTTTAATTTTCTTGAAGCTGTCAGAAAATTAGACTTATCAGACGGCGTAAAAGATATCAGCAACGTATTGCCTTCAATTGAATTTAAATCGCAGAAGAAATGTAGATAATGCCTCAGTCCCTTGCACGTTGGTCGAGAATAACCGAGTTATTCTGAAGATAATGACTTTGAACATGGGACATTAAAGGAAGCGACGTTTTTAAACTGTGTAAAAGAGATAGTGCAAACATTTATTATTCATAAGAAAGGATGCTTGAAGTATAATACACCTATTGCGTTAACATGCTGCGCATTTGTCGTATTCTTTTCCTGAGGCTAAGCTGGATTAATAGTTAACTGGTTTTGGTTTTCAGCGGTGCTATTTTTAGATGAGCATATTGTGTTACGCTGACCTACGATGGACTAAAAGGCAAAGGAAAATAAATGAAATATCAAAGAAGTAAGATAAATAAGCATCAATCCTACGAGATCAATGTTGAGCTATCATACAATGTGGTTAAGTGGGAGAAACGTGATAGGTAATAACAACAATACTAACAATAATAATAATAATAACAATAACAACAATACTAACAATAATAATAATAATAACAATAACAACAATACTAACAATAATAATAATAATAATAACAATAACAACAATACTAACAATAATAATAATAATAACAATAACAACAATACTAACAATAATAATAATAATAATAATAATAACAATAACAACAATACTAACAATAATAATAATAATCACAATAACAACAATACTAACAATAAACAAAGTTCATGTCCAGCATGACAGCCCGCACAGGGAGATGGTATTCACCTGCCGGACGAGAAAACTTAACCCCGGCTACCGACCAGTAGCTTTAGAGGTTAAGCACCTTCTCAATATGTTGGTAGTTCCAATGATGGTAGATGT
>RDPX01000056.1:673840-690668 GCA_003991215.1 Morbakka virulenta
AATAATAATAATAATAATAACAATAACAACAATACTAACAATAATAATAATAATAATAACAATAACAACAATACTAACAATAATAATAATAACAATAACAACAATACTAACAATAATAATAATAATAATAATAATAACAATAACAACAATACTAACAATAATAATAATAATAACAATAACAACAATACTAACAATAATAATAATAATAATAACAATAACAACAATACTAACAATAATAATAATAATAATAACAATAACAACAATAAAAACAACAAAAATGCTCGAGGTCTTTTAGTTAGCTGAAAATGATTTAAATAATTGAATCTCTTTTTGTATCTCTTCCAAAAGAACAAAAATAAATAGAAGCAAGAAACTTAGACCTGGTTATAACATATAGCAATAATTCTAATATAAAACTAATGAGAAATCAGTGTGCAAAAGATTGATACCATGTTCCAAAGAGTGTAAGACATGTTTGAAGTAGATCTTGAGGAAGTGCAAACACTACAAACAAAAGAGTCAGGAACTAATTAAGAAAAATTAGTTTCTTTATCCGAAGGATGTTGAAATGACAAAGCAGAAAAATTACAGTGCCAATCCGAAGAAAGAAAATCAACAAATTACTAAAATCCTTCAAGGGTTAGTTGCAGGGGCTAAAGCAGATGTTCTCAACCTTTTTCACATCATTTCTTCTTCTAGAAAATTTTGGTATTTATCATTTCTGCCCATCTGAGAAGATCTCCAAAATTATTCGACCAAAAATAATGAAATACGAGTAAAACAACAAACAATTATCTCATTAAACTTGAATTACAGCACTCCAACTTACTGAATAATAGTGACAAAGTGAAAAGTACGTATAGCACAAAGCTTAAATAATTTCTTGTGTGTGTGCGTTCGTCCGCCGATATCGACGATGACCACGACGTCATTGTGAACTTTGTGATCGGTGAGTGCGACCATGATTAATCAGTCTGATGCATGCTCGGAAGGCTTTCCCGCAGGTCGGACAGTAGCAATCTGATGGCATTGGTGTGAAGTTGGCCCTGGAATTTTGCAGCTCCCGCTTCCGTTGAGCTTCTGCGCACCTTAGCCTTTCATAGCAGGTTGCGCCATTATGGATAGAACTGCGCTATGCAGGACGGTCAAGTGCTTGTGTTTCTCATGTCTCCGGATCGATACTGAAGTTCTTCAGGGAGGTTTCCATACTGTTCTTAAAGAGCTTTTTCTGGCCATTTTGATTAAACATCCCTGCAGCCATTTCTCCGTAGAACAACTTCTTTGAGAGTCGGGTATCGGGCATGCGCAAAAGGTGCCCTGCCTAATTGAGTTGGGCCTTCCCTAGCAGACTGAAGATGATGGGTAGATCCGCTTCTGTGAGTACTTCTGTGTCTGGTACTTTGTCTCGCCAGGTAATGTTTAGAAGCTTTCGCAGGCAGTTTATGTGAAACCAATTGAGTTTTCTGGCATGGCCCGCATAGACAGTCCAGGTTTCACAGGTATAAAGAAGTGTTAGTAGCACAATCACCTTATATATCTTGTTGCTCCGCTAGATGCCTCTCCTCTGCCACACAGTTTCACGTAATCGTCCCAATGCTTAACTCTCCCTTGCAATGCGAGTGTGGATCTCGTCATCTAGACTTGCAGATCTACTCAGGGTACTATCAAAGAGTGTGAATCTATCCACTGCTTTCAGGATCTCCCCGTTTACTGCGATGGATGGTTCCACATACGGCTTCCATGGTGTTGGCTAATGCAAGAACTCAGTCTTCTTAGTGCTCATTGTCAACCCGAGATTGTTGGAGGCACTGGGGAAACTATCTATGTTCTGCTGCATCTTGGCCTCAGAGGTCCTATTGAGCGCGCTGTCGTCAGCAAACAGCAGGTTGCGCACAGCATCTTCTTTAACCTTTGTCTTGGACTGCAATCTCAGTAGGTTAAAGAGTTTGCCTTCAGTTCTCTATCGGATTTTCATGCACGTTTCTTCATGAACACCAAAGGCATCTGATAGCATAGCTGAAAACATCATACCGAACAGCGTCGATGCCAGAAAACAGCCTTTTTTCACTCCAGTGGTAACTGGGGCGGCATCGGAAGACTTCCTATCACCCAGTACACGAGCCAGAAAATCTACGTGAAACTGGCGAAATATGTTGATGAACTTGCTGGGGCAGCTATACTTTTCAAAGAAATGCCAGTGGCCCTAGCCACTGACGGTGTCAAAGCCCTTGATCAGGTACACGAATATGAAGTAGAGTTCTCTATTTTGCTCCTGACACTTTTCTTAGAGTTAACGTGCGGCCAAAATATCCTCTGGTGTTATTCTACCCTTTCTAAAATTACATTGGCTCTCCGGGAGGTGTTCTTCATCTATGTGCTTAATAAGGCGGTTGAAGAGAACTCTTGCCAGGATCTTGTCAGCAATGATAAGGAGCGAAATTTCTCTGTAGTTGTCACAGGACAATGGAGGCATCCTTGAACTCCTGTGGAATAACTTCCTGTAGCCACATGATCTGAGAAAGCCCAGTGAGCTTCTGTATCAGGACTTCCTCCTGAATGTTAAACTCCAGCTGGTATACCATCAGACCCTGGTGCTTAACCATATGCTAGAAACTTGATGGCCTTTTTGACTTCTGACTCCCTTGGAGGTTCTGCCACATAGGTGTTAATGGTGACTTGGGTCAGCTGGTCAATGGCTTCATCGTCAAAGCAAGGTGGTCTGTTCAGAACATTGTTGAAATGCCCTACCCGTCTCTTTAGGATGCTGTTTTGTCAGTAAATAGAGTGGTTCCGTCGGCACTGAGCAGTGGAGATGTTTTCAAGGACCGTGGCCCTTAGCTCGTTTTCAAGGCATCAAACAGGCGCTTGGAGTTGTTACTGTCTGCAGAAGCCTGGATCTCTTCTGCTTTGCTTCTAAGTCAGGAGTAGTATATCTTTCTCAGCTGTGCCTTCTCTTTGGTCTTTGCGGCAGTATAGTCTATTATTTTGGAAAGAGATGTGCTGTCTTACTGGTGACCTCTGAAGTCCCAACGCTTTTCGTCAAGCAGTTTCTGGATTCCCTTGTCATTTTCGTCAAACCAGTACTGTTTTTTGTGCTTCATCTGGCGCAAATGGGATAATTCAGTGCTGTAAACTAAGCCTTTGAGGTCTGTCCACGCTTCTTCTACTCTTTTGGTACTTAGATTAAGCTGGCTTAGTATGGTGTCCAGGACCTTGCGTAGATTCTGGCCAACAGAGAGCTGAGCCATCTTGCTGATATTCAGTCGCTTGTTTCTCGTCCCTCCCTGTGCGCGTCGCTTCGGTTGTACAAGCAACTTGAGTTTAGAAATGATGAGCTTATGATCTGTCCAAGAGTCAGCACCACACCCTTGGTACCTTAAAATTGTGCCTCTCTCTTCTCCGGGCAATGTCGTAATCAATTAGATGCAAAAGCTTGCTGCGAAGATGCATCTAGAATGTCTTGTTGCGGGTGGGTAGGGGGAAGACCATGTTGGTGATGAGAAGGTCATGGGATGCGCAGGTCTTTAAGAGTAAGTGACCATTCCTATTTTATTTGTCAGCTCCGTTTCTTCCGTTGATTCCCTCCCAAGCCTGGTATTCTGTACCAATTCAGGTATTGAAGACACCGAGAACAATGAGCTTATCTTTTCTTGCTACAGACGCTATGAGACTCGCCTGGTATTCGTGAAGCTTGTCCTTGTTCTCCTCAGAGTTGATCATGGTAGGTGCTTACGCACTGATAAGGATGACGTGGTGTTTGCCTTTAAGGATGAGTCGTGGGGACATGAGTCGGTCGTTAATTCCCTTCGGGAGGCTGGTTAGCTTGCTAATCAGATTAGATCTGATTGCAAATCCGACTCTTGCTTCACTACGTTCTTCGTTGTTATGCCTACTCCAGCAGAAAGGGTAGCCATCTTTGGCTTCCATCAGCAGACCTTCGTTAACAAGCCTGGTTTTACTGAGACCTGCAATGCTTACAGAGCTACCGAGCTCCTTTGAAATTAGTGAAGTCAGTCCCTCTGGTCTGTCTGTTTTGTTCTTGTATATTAGAGCCCGCACTTGCCAGGTCCCAATGGTGAGTGAAGTCAGCGGAACACTTTCTTTTGATTTTCGACTGCATTGTTGGATCCCCGCCTTCCACGGTAAGCAGGCCAGGGTAAGATGATACAGACTATGTTTAAGGCACCCTTTGTATCCACTTCCTCAGACTATGGAGGTGAGGAGAATGATCCTAAAAATAGCTGCTCAGACACCCATGAGGTTCTTAAACGTTAATGCTGCTTCAGTCCAGTAAAGAGCGATCCAATGCCCTAGGCCAGCTGTGTGAGGGGTTGTGGCTCCAGCTCTCAGTACACCCACACCTGCTGCTTCGTCACTCACCCATCGTCACAGGGCTTTTAGGGGTGATGTTGTGACTTACACGTGAATTGGATTTAAGTGATGGAGAGTTGTGCATATACTCAGTCTCTCCCTCTCGTTTCAGACCTTCTGAATCCAGTGAAAAGAGAATGTTAATACAACTGGAGATGTGTCAGCATGCAGTCATGGACCAGCAGTGTACTTTGTGCCTCTCTGTGATCTAATTGCACTCCACAGTGCTTTACTAGGTCCGCCTTTCTACCTGTTGTATCAATCTGGTGCTTTTCTCCATGCAGTCCACCGGATCTAGCCTTCACATGCTTCGGTAGAGAAGCCCAAACTCACCCTGGGTCAAAGTCCTCCTGTCGAAGCTTTTGCCAGGGGTTTGGCCGCTGTGCATGCTACAGCTTCTGAGAACCACAGGTGAGAGCTGGGTGTCAGGTGGGGACCAAAGGTAGCCGACGTACTCCAGAAGGAGGGCAACAGTCCTCCACCAAAGGTGCTACCCCTCCACTGTACACCCCCTACACCCCAAATAATTTAGTAATAACTGTACAGATATATTACTTGGCTGAAAATAAAAAGAATGTAAAATGGAGGATATAATAAGGAATAACCCAACTGTGAACCTTGAGCCTGATAATGTTTGGATGGGCATCAAATATCTGGCACGAAAGTTGTCAATTCAAGCTTCAATTCCACTCGTTTACAAATGTTCAGAAATTTAATTTTTCATAAAAGATATCCTTGACTGCACTGAAGGCATATTCCTCTGAGTAGGTGGTTGGTAATGGCAGAAGCTGTTTCTGACAGATAATAGCCTCTCTGTTATATTGGGCTGGCATTTGGTGATTCATTCACAAGAGTTCTCTCTTTGCTGTGTGAATGCTTTTTTACTTTAGTCATTCTAAAGCTCGTTGAGTATCAGAGTCAAGTTCCAATGAGGCCTCTCGGGTATAAATAAACAAAACGGTCTGCATTAACCACGCACGAAAATTCATTGAGATTAGATCAGAGAAGCGGTTTCTAAAGTCAACTGAAAGTTTTTTGAGGTAATTAGCAATTATCCTCAGAGTTTGTATTGGCTTTGTGTTGTGAAGAGAGACAAATGTCGTCGGGATATTTGTACTTTCCACAGAAATAATTTGGATATGAAGGAACAGATTTTCGTCAAAGAACAGACGAGAGACTTTTGGTTTTCTTTCAGTTCTCTATTCAAGGCATTTTCAAAAAATATTTGCCAAATAGGAAAGCAAAGACTTCGATTCACAAGATTTCAGCAACTAAAAACATCTTGATCTAAAAATAAAAAACAAAATCTACCACAGCGTCCTAAAGTCCAACTAATCTCGCAAGGCTATTTCCAGTGGACAATCCTACCATCTGCGTGTGCAGTACCTATCTGACATAATCTACATCTAATTCTTGACAAAACACTTTAAAAGCCTTTTAGCTTTGGGATTTGCTTTAATAAAATTGATAATATTGATGACATTCTTCAAATGTTTGACGAAGCTCAGCACTGAGATCATTGGCGGCTAGATTCTGATGATGTATGACGCAGTCAATGGTCAGCATGTCTGGATTGTCTTTAAAAAGTATCAAAATCCTATTTCGGAGACCCATCATATTTGGTTTTCTATCTGCTACCGCATAAAAATTATTTTAAACTGTTATATTATTGTCAGTCAAATATTCCTCAATCATGTTATAAATATCTTGAACTGTAGTAGTCGTTGGAAATGATCTTCAGAACTTTTCTTCAACAAATTGTGACCGGTGACGAAATCTAACACAGGTGAGCAATAGAGCATCTCTATTACATACAGTTGTTTCATGTAAGCGACGGAAAACTTTGTCGTCCTGAGAATTTACGTAATCATGTAATCAGACATCTCGTCGAAGTGGCAACAAATTGTGTCATTGCTCAGCGGAAAATTGGCAAGTTCTTACTTAGCTCGTTTGCTATCCTGCATGGTATTGAGTTCGATCTCTAAAGTTGGTTTCAACAACTCTTTCCCGTCAGTATGTGGCTGAGCTTTCTTTGCCAAGGGGAGAAACAATTCATCACTGGCCACTAGTCCACGCTGTTGGTGTGTCACATCTCCCTTGAATAGGGATTCTATTGACTTCTTCTTTGTTTTCGACGCCTTGTTCCTGGGTGCTTAAAAATCCGTTGTTTCATCGGTGCGCTCAATGTGAACACGTTTCGAATGTTCTTCACCTTTCTGTGGAAACATTGCACTGGGTCCTGTCGCAGAGTAACAGTGAGGTATTGTTCCATCATTAGTGTCGGAAAAATCATTTTTTTCAGATAACCAACTGAATAATAACGAAGTCTCTTTTTATTAGCGGAATTCAATGGCTGCTCACCAGCTCAGTGGCCTTGGTATTTTCAATTCACCAAGTTGTAAAAATAATAAAACAACTAAATGAAAAGTAAAATAGTGAAAGTAACGCATGGATCAAATGCCTGAATAACTCAAACATTAAAATTGCTTCATGGCTTTATACTGTATTATAAATCCAACTGTCAACGCATGATAAACTCACTGAAAGAAGTTTTTCGCACAAGGCTTTTGACTGTTTGACATTTGCACAGGCGCAGTGAGGTGTAGATCTTGCCACTAATTCTAGCAAGATTCATTCAAATGTCCCACAAATCAATTGAATGAGAAGGTTTTGAGTACAGAAAGCGGCTGCAATAACTTATGTACCAATCTAAACTGATTCGAAGAGGCGTACTAATCAAATCGCAAGTAAATGTCCAGCAAAAAGCCTTCAATCAGCATTTCATCACAGACACCGCTCCTCCTCTTACGTCAACTCTTTTTCTCTGCAGAATTCTTTTTTCTTAGTTTTAACGTCATTTTCCCCTAGCAATTAGGGCTTAGACGGTGCCCTTCAAAGGGACTTTGATTTGGTAGTGAGGAATTTCTTGGCCCTATGCCCTTCCTGACGCCAACCAATGGCTTTTTTTTCTTTGCAAAGTTCGAAATTCTCCTCGAAAGCTCGAGAAATCGAACCCGGAACTCTTGGTTACTGTGCAGTTGCACTAACCATTAAGCCACGGCTCCTCCTCTTTTTCTCTGCAGAATCTGCCTTTACTACTCTTTTATTCATGTTATACAACACAATAGTAACTCTTGTCCAATCAGATTTAAGAATAAAACGATACTGTGTAATTCACAATATATGTTAATGGCTGGATACCTTTTCTGTGTAGACCTGTAAATGTCCCATCTAAATCTACTGTGGTTCTACATTAATTAACATAATAAGAATTCCGACTGAGCATTTTGGTTTCGCAACTCTAATTTTGGTAAATGCGTCCCCCACGGAAACACGAGACCGCATGTGATTACAATTGCAACATAAAAAAGAACAGATGTGTCATGAATTATGAGCGCGCATACGCAGGTTTACCCAACGGCAAATCCATAAAAACTCAGAACCAAATTCCTCCCCAGGGATGGACATTTACTCAATGATAAATGAGCGAAAAGCAGAACAAAGAATTTGCCAAGAGATGTTGCAAAGTGATCGGTCATTTATTCTGGAATTTTCCGCATCACATCATCGCTTATGTTTTAGGCATTGGGGATCTTTTGAGGATTATCCTTGAAAAAAGCTGTAACAGATCTTTTACTTTTAACAAGTTCATAGCAACTACAATATGATGAAATTTTGAGTGTCAAGCTTTGCAGAGGATGCCTACTTTGTCTTGAAATTAATGATAGAATAGCTTTTCTTACTTGTCAATGTTAACATTACAACGTTTGCTTTTTCTCTTATTGTTTGTTAAATTCCTAATAAATTTTACTTCATTTAATCTTTTGCTATATAATTTACCATTCAATGTTCATATAAGTGATGTTCATTCTAAAAACAGTTTATTGGAATGTCGCTTCTTTCTGTCCAGGTATATCTCCAAAATTCGTGAAACCACCAACAGAATCTACGTGAAATACACAAATTCCTTTCTTTTCTGTTTATTTGAAGGAATATCAGTTTCTTTTTTCACTCTCACTTTCACTATATGGAGTGTCATTACTGGAGCATAGGACAAATAAGGACATCAGGAAATTTGCAAAAGTAGTAAACATCAAGGACAAAGCACGTGAAGCAAGGCTAAGATGGTTGGGCCACATAATGTGTAGAGGAAATGATCATGCTATGAAGAAAGTATATCTGGCGAAGGTGGAAGGAAGGAGAAGTAGAGGCAGGCAGAGGTTACGGTGGAAAGATTCAGTGGAAAGGGATATGATGGAAGTTGGAGTGAGATCCAGAATGTGGGACGAGCGCGGCGAATAGAGAAAGAGATGTCGAGAGGCCGACCCGACTTAACGTTGGAAAAGACCGAATGAAGAAGTTTCTTTTTTCACTCGTTGTACTTGTATATCAGACAACGCAATTTTACCTTAATTCATTTTTTTGGTATTCACTTCTGTTTTGTTAAGGATATGCTCAGTTAAATAAGCACTTTATTGACCAGTACATCCCAGTTTCACATCGCAGAACTGAGTCATGTCCAAAAAGACTTCTACTCCAACTTCTAGGTTTCAGCACTTTTCAGAGGCCTGTCTGTGTCTTTCCCTATATGCATCTGGTTCCAGCAAAGCTCTGCAGACAAATTGCTGCTGTCTGTCTGTCTCTGTGTCCATTACTTAGACGACTATTTCCAATGATTGAAACAAGCAATCCACATCTCGCTGTACTAGACTCCTTTGCTGACGTCATAAACTATTACATATTTTTGCTGATTTGTTTAAGGTTACCAATACGCTCTTCCATCACTATTTGCTTTTAAACAATAGAATGATCTTGAAATTGTCGATTTTATGGACTCAGTGGAAGCCATTAATGTGCGATTTATCATGTTGCGAGTCGTAAGCTTTTTCTGAGCTACATTTCGAGAGATACTTCTCCCATCGTCAGGCTATTGAAGCAATAAGGTTTAGCTATTTTGTACATTGATAATGCAGACGTACTTGCTGACAGAGATGGAACGGTAAATTGTGCAAATGTTTTTTTCACTTTTATTACAGATCTAGAGATTTGAGCTCGTATTTCTCTTGCTTCAGTCTGCAGGGGTGTCGGGTCTTCTTGGTTCAAGTTAGGATTTAGGGTCCTCATACAGTTAAAGTTGTGATATCTGGAGCAAACATTAAACTAAAGATATAAGGACAAGTACAGGATGTAGCTCGTTGACGATAATGTGGTCACTATGCCTTGCGTTTGCAAGCAAAATATTCTCTTTGTTGTGAATATGGCAGCAGGTAGGCATCAAACCAGAGTAATTGCGATTGATGAACTGTGTGATCAGCGTAAAAACTAATAATTATTGGATGACAGGTATATATACATAAACAACCACGTGATACATCAAATGCGTATGACATTTCTGTACGTGTTGTAACATAAAAGTAATGGCTGTCAAATCCTGCGTTGCTCCTCTTTCATTTTCAAAGGCGCCCGTTGTAAGTAAAGTCTGTGTACTAAGTGGATAGACCCTGTTCTTACTTTTCACGCCTTTTGTAATAAAGCGATACTGAATACCACAACTTTTCTAGACACTGTTTATTGTCTCTTTTCATCGCGCTCTTCTAAGACGTATTCATAGTTCACAGCAAAAAGAGCAGTTTGTGAGCCTTGGTATACTGACGTCTAATTCAGTTTCTTACTTAAAAACTGAAAATACTGGGGCTGCGAGCGTTTGGTAAGAAAAGAGCAATGCCTACAAGAAAATTCAGTATTTTAATTCTTAAGAGCAAATAAAACCATCATCTTCTAGTTCTCCCTCTTTCCACAGTCTTCCATTTGTTTCTTATTTTGAACTCAAAGAACATGACGCTCATCCTGAACGTCACCACCATGTTGAAATTTGACTAAGTCTTTAAAATTACCTTCTACTTTCTGGCATCAAAATATTTAGTTAAGACAGTTTCTTTCTTTAAAGTAACTGGGAAAGTTATGGCATTAGAGTGGACAGAAGAATGTACCGAGACTTTTGGGCAAATGCCTGTTTTCCTTCAGTGAATTCTGACGCCATAGACGGTGGATTGGAAGGGAAAACGCAAAGATGAGTTATCATTGGTTAACCACGCAGCACCAGTCCTATTATATATACAAGCGAAACGATGCCAAACCCCTAATACGTACGAAAAAACACGCCTTCCAGTTACATTCTCAACTATATTACACACTTAAATATAGGCGAGAACTGTATGTTTAAACTATGACATGGGTGAATGCTTGGTTTGCCAAACAATTATTTTAAGATCATACCACGTAAACCAAAGCAGTGTGTTTTTCACTTCTGTCCACAAGCTCAATTTTCAAAGTAAAAAATAATAAAGCTAAGTTACTTTCTCCTCATGAAATGGTTTCAGTTGCAATTTTTTCTGCTTCCGCTAAGAGCAGAGGTGTATTGATGAAAAGGGAGACCAGGAATGTTCCTTAATCAGCACGTAAGCAGAAGCATTGGACACGAGATAAAACCAGGTCAATTAAATGGCTTGATCAATTTAGCAAGTAACTGCAGCACAACTATCACTGTCCGTTTTCATGCCCTTATTTCAACACCTCTTCTTCTTCTTCTTTCGGCTTTTACCTCAGGGGTCGCCACAGCGGACTAACGCTCTCCACCTCTGTCTGTCGGTGGTGTCGTCTGAGGAGGGTCCAACCACCCTCATGTCATCATTCACCGAGTCAGAGAGCCGTCTCTTCGGTCTCCCACGCTTCCTCTTCCTGGGCGGTGTCATTTCCATTACCCGTTTTCCCACGTACTCTTCTTTCCGTCGCATTACATGCCCAAACCACTTCAACCTGGACTCTCTCAACTTCTCCCCTAGTCTGGCCACCCCGGTGTGTCCTGCACTGTCTCATTTCAGACTCTATCCATCCTTGTTTTCCCAAGGGAGCTATTTCAACAACTAAAGAGGATAAAAGCACATGTTGATCTTATATAGCAATGCTTGCACCTCCAACGATCGATCCTCAAGTGGCATCGACTGCAAGCTTTAACAATGGTAAGACAACATTTACATGTCCATCAATGACTTAATACCACAAAAAGCTCATTAGTTTTTAGCTCCAAACTCAAAAAAAGATTATTCCTGGCTTTTCTTGACACAACCACATTTTTGTCCTCACAATAATTATGATGAAACGGAAGCCTGGCCAATTTTTGTGTCAAAAGAGCGAGACAGTGGATAAATTGATTATTTTAGTAATACAAGTTGTCAGTACAGTATAATGTGATGTGACAGATCATCTTCTCCACAAATGCAACTTAGAGAGCCATATAACCCTTTTAGAAGAGCAAATATCTTTCATACAATGTTACAGAAAGTTGCTATATACCAACAACGGTTTAAAGCACACACCAAGTCCCCCCTCCCCCCCAAAAAAACCAGGAAAAAACCTACAACCAAATTATCTTATACCTAACTATATATCTTAAACTTGACTCCTAAAACCAGCAACCAATTTTGGTCAGATGTGATGCAGCATGAAATAGCAATCTTCGAGCGGTAACATCTTACTGAATAAATTTCTTTGTACGAAAAAATTGTAACGATGTAGGCCACTCTCTTCCAAATCCTGATTTACAAAGAGTTTATATCAGTTAAATAATTATAAATCGCGATTGTAAAGATAACTGTACAGTTATAAATACGAAAAACTATAAACTATACCGAGTAATGCTAAGTTTGCCAGATTAAACATTACATAAACACTTACAAACTATACATCTATAAATATACATGTTTACACCTATGTTAGATTTTAAGGAAAAACCATTTTACATCCAAGGTAATTTCTCGTTGAACAACTATTTTCCTTCGCAAAAAATTTCGGATCAAACATGGATTCTATCTCGTGTAAAAAGCTATACTAGGAAAAGTAATACATTTCATTGAACTACTTTGGTTAAATAAATGTTACAAAGCACGGGATACTTCCATAGTAATACGGGCTAAAACATGAGCAAACCCTACTCATGAAATAGGTCATCTTTACTGCAAATGTGTAGCAATAACCTAATGAAAAAGGCTGACAAAAAATGGGTTGAAAGTCACATGGCATATCAGTTGTTCAACTGGCTTCTCGAAAAATATCTCTTGCATTCTGTTGACATGTTGACGCGGCGCTTAACGATTTTGCTATAACATAGCTGGGTATCTTGTATTTCAAATTCTTTTTATAATTTTCCCGACCTTCAAATAAAGATCTGACGCAAAGAGTGTATTCCTTTGAATAAAACGATTTTTCGAAATAGAGAAATTGACATCTTTCTATTTTCCCTGTGGTATTGGGCAAGCTCTTATTCAGGCGTTGAATGTTAACCGACTTTTGGCACCTCTATCCCCAACATTTTAAAACTATTGACTAAAATCTTCACTTCTAAATTCATTTCCTTAAACACCTATCGATTTCAACGTCTATTTTAACCCCAGCAAATACACGGGGGCAGTACTTTCGGGGCCATAGTGTCGCTAAACTTGATACCGCTTACATCGTCAGCCTATAAACCGCTAAATAGTCAATTTCCACCGACGTCAATGGATAAAATTCTCTCGGATCATTATGTCATTTATTAAGTTACGCGCACAATTTGCAGCGATGATGCAGAAACATTTTCAAAATTCAATCAATAAAACGAATATATAATAATAATAATAATAATAATAATAATAATAATAATAATAATAATAATAACTCCCAAAGAAGTTAAATAAACCAAGATCAAATAAATATTAAACTACAAATGAAATAATCTGTAAAGTCAATATTATTTTATTATTATCTTAACATAAATAACTAATAAATAAATAATATCACGTTATAAATAGTGAATGAACTAAACAAAGAAAATTTACACTGAAATATTAAGTGAAGTGCATCAATTCTTTCTGAACTAGAGTAAAGACGTTGGCAGATATTTTTTCCTTATCAACAACTTGGATCCAAACAAATTACATAGGCCTTCGTGAAATCTAACAACCACAAGGCAATGTAAATGACGCCTCAGTTTTTACACCAAATTATAGAGTTAATGCTGTCATGGTGATGCCCTTAACAGTTACGTTTAGCAATTCTGAAAAAAAATTCTTAAACCAGGGGTTGGAAACGGAGCCAAAGAAAATACGTCTTAATGAGCGAAAACTTAAAACAAGGATAGCTAGGCAATCTGTATCTAGTGCATTTCAAATAAACCTGAAAATCGTTCTTAAAATAACGTTCATTATGGTCGAAAGCAAATTCGCTGGCACTTCACAGGACCAAAGCCGCTAGAAGAAGAAAGTTGAAAGCAAGGAGGTGTTTTTCATTCAATATGAAAAACAAAAACACACTTGCTTTTAACTCTCTTATTTTGGCGATTCCTGGTCCTGTCGAATGCCAGCGAAATACCTACCGAGCAAAATGAATGTTATTTTGAGAGCGATTTGTAACTCAATTTCCGGCCTTACGTTTGATTTTGGACGAGGTCGCGGTTATCTTCTGTTTCGAACCAGCGTCCACGTAAGATCAATATTAATAAAGAACTTAAGTTGCAGCATTGTGGAAGTAATTAAAATACTCAGTGCACCAGGGAGCCTTGACAGAAAATAATTAACTTCTCTTATCTGTAAACCGTGAAGTTGTCGTGTTTCAAGTAAGATTTGATCCTTTTCCAACTGAAACAATGTTCAACGGGTTCTGCTTGTACCTCGACAGAAAATAGCTCTTTGGATGCTCGGGTCACGAGCGGTAAAAAGTTGATAAAAATAGCAAGGGCCTCATGCCACCATTTCTCTCTAAATATACGAATACTCACAAATAAAAATGGGTACAAACGCGGACTCGGTAATGTGTTTAAATCTATTTATTTTAAGTGATACTACGGAACAGAGAAGCAAATGATGCGTCGTATTGTTTCGAGTTGTAGTTACAACGAAGATCTATTTTACACACTGAGAACTCTCACACATATAAAACAAAGATCGTTATCTGAAAGGAGGGTTTGAAATCCAGCAGATGGAATCCAACAGTTCTATGGAATACGGGGGCTGATAAACTCTTCAACCCCACTCATTTTAGTGCAGCAAAGAAAATATCTGAGGCAAGTCCATGAAACATTAATGAAGACCTGACCTACGTTAAGACAATATGATGTGCAAAGGGCTATTTTTGTACCTCCTCAAACGCTGGCCTGCTTTAAAGAAAAGTCATTCAATACGTCATATAGCAAACGATAACAGTTATAGTGCGAAAAGAAATCAAAACCCAACGGAGGGAGTAATTTTCAGATATTTGGCCAACATCAACGCTTTATTAAACCACAATAGGCCAAATTCAAATTACAACTTAATAGGGCTACTAATGCCTGTCTTGGTGAATAATTACCTTTCTAAAAGAAGGCGTGGGAGGGGGGGGGTGTTCTTCTTACAATATGAATACTAAAATTATCATCTAATTATGCGACGATTTAACACGCCGAAATCTTCGGCAACGATTTCTTCTCAGCTTGCGTTGTATTGTTGCTTTTAACAGTAAATACAACGCTCAAGTATCATGTAATATACCAAATAGAAAATTATGTACCTTTGCATTTGATACGAAACCTTTTTTCTTAACCATTATCCAAATAATTATCAAGGGCATCACAATAACGCACTGAATACCATGCCAAACTATTTTCTATACTACAAAATATGTCCACATATAAAATGTTATGGTAAAGCACAGAGCACGGACGGGGTAATAAGTTAATCTAATTGCGACAACATTTTTGAAAACCTAGCAATAGCTTACTTGGTCAATCGCATACATAATTGTTTACCTCGTATCCGTAATAATGATACGACAAGTACGAATGTATTTATATTAGCAGTCATACCAAATTTTTTTCATACACGAGTTATCAATTAGGCATGACATCTTTGTTTAAATAAGAAATACACACGAGATTCTTGTCAACGCTGGTACGCACGATGAACAGCTTCGAGCGATAATGATGTTATACCTATCACGGTAGCTTAAGGCTCTTTAAGGCCAACTGCAGTTTAAAAGACGTTCATCGTGGGGAATTCAGTGAATATTTGTATAATTTCCAAACTCATCCATCTTTTCGGTTTATTTTTTAAAAATAAAAATTCAATCAAAAGAAAAGAGTTTATATTCTCTAAAGCTTCAGAGAAGAAACAAAAAATTGACACTGCCATTACTACATAATATACTGGAGAAGAAGTTACGAAATTATTTCTCATGAAGTAACCAATATTAAGACACTACCTTGGAATTAGTTTGGAAGACCAAAAAACGAATGCCGGTAAACAGCAAGCGAAACAGTAATGTCTCCCCAAGTGGGAGACAAATGGATTTGGATACTAATTGGGCAAATGGATACTAGAACGTTATGGCCAAGTGTAACCCCGCGAGATCAAGGACGAAAGCAAAAGAGAACTGAAAATGGTAGTCGTAGGGAACACAAGCGGAGAAAGATAAAAGTACAAATAATTGGCCATTATAGTTGATAGGTTCGAATGGTGCGAGTTCAAGCGAGGGTGAAGAAGATTCAGTTGGATATAACCTAGTCGAGTTTGTGATCAGGTAGAAACTTTCTAACTGAAAGGACGGAAGCAAAGAATGATGAGAAACGGTAAAAAAAAAATATTGATAAATGATAAACATTTTTATCTGCACAAAATGGGGTAGTATAACAAAATGAGGGTGAAGACAACGAATTAGTTTTAACTTGCAGTTGGCCTCTGCTTTAAATTATCTAAATTAAAGCCCTTCATGGAAATATGTCCCTGTGGGGAGCGCCGACTTATCGACCACAACGGGATTTCTGATTTCTAGTCACAGAGGTAGCAATCCTGTTCTAAGCTTGACTTACATACAAAAAGATGGAAAATACAAACCTTGACGAAAGATGTTCTTGATATCATCATGACAACTTTTTTTTCACTCGGGATAACCAAAAACTACATTTAAAAAGTCAGTGAAAAACAAGTGGAAAGAATGGGGATCTAAAGCTTTAAATATTATCCAATCTTTACTATTCCTCTTTTCGATTGAAAATTTAGAAAGTTCAATGTATAGGATGCACTTATGATTAAAAAAGAACAAGTTGATTGATGTAAATGAGTCCACTTCTCAACACTAACGTCTGCATGGCAAATATGTAAAAACTGAAAAACAATAAATAATTAATAAAAATAATAATAATAATAATAATAATAATAATAATGATAATAATAATTTAAAAAAATAAAATAATAATAATAATAATAATAATGATAATAATAATTAAAAAAAAAATCATCATCATAATAATCATCTCTTCCCAAAACGAAAGTACGCAAGGACACCAGAACGAGGTAACCCTCAACCCTGGCCCTTCGGAACCACCAGCTAGTAATATAAATACCACACCTCAAAAGAAAAAAAGAAAAAAATGGACAAGGGAAGAGTACGT
>RDPX01000056.1:704857-715480 GCA_003991215.1 Morbakka virulenta
CATTTGGATCTCCTCATCCGAAAAGGTGTCTACCCTTACGAGTACATGGACTGCTGGAACCGATTTGATGAGACCTCTCTGTCACCCATGGAAAAATTCTACAGCTCCCTTAATAAAGACACTATATCTGCTGCTGATTACGAACACGCTATCAACATCTGGTCCACCTTCCATCTTCAAACTCTCGGTGACTATCATGACCTTTATCTCAAGACCGACGTCCTCCTCCTGGCCGATGTATTTGAGAACTTCCGTGCCACTTGTCTCAGCCACTATCATCTGGACCTGGCTCACTCTTACACCAGCCCTGGACTCTCCTGGCAGGCGGCTCTTCGTAAAACAGGCATCACACTGGATCTCCTTACTGACCCGGATATGTACTGTTTCATCGAGAAGGGGATCCGGGGTGGTGTCTCGATGATTTCGCATCGTCATGGTGAGGCCAACAATCCTCTGGTCCCTGGCTTTGACCCCGCCAAGCCCACCAGTTACCTCATGTACTGGGACGCCAACAATCTTTATGGATGGACCATGTCTCAACCTCTTCCCACTGGTGGGTTCGATTGGTTAGGGGAAGATCAAGTCAGGGAGTTCGACCTTGATGATGTCGCGATTGAGGATGATGTTGGCTACATCTTGGAGGTTGATTTGGACTACCCTGCTCACCTCCACGACGCTCATGCGGACTACCCACTGGCACCGGAATCCTTCACCATCACCGAAGACCTCCTCTCGCCTTACCAACAAGAACTCCGTCAATCCCTGCACCTGAAAGGAGCACCACCCACCAAGCTGACACCTACTCTCTTCCCAAGAAAGAACTACGTCGTCCACTACCGAGCTCTCAAATGTTACCTTCGCCGTGGCATGGTTCTCAAGAAAATTCATCGTATCCTCTCCTTCGAGCAATCCGCCTGGCTCAAACCCTACATCGATTTCAATACAGCAATGAGAGCTCAAGCCCGTAACACCTTTGAAAAAGACTTTTTTAAACTGTTAAATAACTCTATCTTTGGAAAGTCGATGGAAAATCTGCGCCATCACAAGAACATCGAGCTCGTCTCTAACCCAAGCCGCATGAAATTCCTGGCGCAGAAACCATCCTTTAAATCCTTCAAGCTATTTACCGATTCTCTGGTGGCAGTCAACTCTCATAAAACCTCTGTGCTCCTCAACCGTCCTATTTACCTTGGTCTGGCTATCCTCGATATTTCAAAGACCCTCATGTACGACTTCCATTACGACTACGTCAAGCACAACTACCCCGGCCCAGCCAGTACCCTCCTCTTCACGGACACGGATTCCCTTTGTTATTCCATCACTACAGCCGACCTCTATGCGGATATGCACCAGGATCGTCATCTCTTCGACTTTTCCGATTACCCTACTTCCCATCCACTCCACTCCAACGACAATAAAAAAGTGATCGGAAAAATGAAAGATGAACTGGCTAGCATCCCCATGGAGGAATTCATCGGCCTTCGACCGAAAATGTACTCCCTCAAATTCGATGGCAAAGAAAAAAAGACTGCCAAAGGCGTAAAAAAACAAGTGGTGAAGAAAGAACTGTCTCATGACAACTACAAAACTTGCCTCTTCAATCGAACCCCCTTAAAGCATGGGATGAACCAGATTCGCTCCTCTCACCACCATCTCCACACCCACCACATTTTCAAGACGTCCCTCTCATCTTACGATGACAAGCGACACCTCCTCCAGGATGGCATAACTTCGCTCCCCCATGGACACTATAGTATCTCCCCTTGTCATTAATGAACCCCTTTCTTTGTACATAGGTTTAAGAGGACATTTTTAATTTCTGCGTTGTAAATAATTTTGTTTTGATTTGTAAGTAGGTCATATAATAATATTTTTCAAGTACCCTATTGACTGTCTCTTTTGTTTCTAGTCCAGCCTGTGTTTGTTTATTGATCTAAGCATTGACGATGAATAGGTTATCTCATTCTCTATCGAAGACCTGTTTTACATACGCGTAGGAAAGTTATTGCCATAGAGATACTGCGTTCTATCATCATAGTAAAGTTATCATGCATCATGCGATACAATCGCAACTTTGTTACAAGAACATACTAGGGTTAAAACAACAACAACACTCGAGTTTGCGTAGCCACAATGACACTAGGGCTAGGCGTTCCAATCACAACTTTGTTACATTATCAATGTAGAGGGTTAAAACAACAACTCTAGGGTTAAGCGTTACAATAGCCACTTTGTTACAATAACAATAGGAGGGGTAGTTGATCGTTAAAGTTATACTGTATAGAGAGGGTAGCTCGAAAAAAAGGTCAAACCCACCTTGTTACAACAACACTTAGGTTTATTACAGGGTTTACCCCCCTCTTACATCCTAGAGGTACACTCCCCGCCTCCCCCACATGGGCTTTGCTGTGACGTCATGCGCGCCTCAAAAATTTTGACCCGTGGTAAAAAGGGAGTCCATTGTTCTACTTACCCCATTGTTCTATTAACCAATCAGAGGGCTAGCTGTGACGTCATGCGCACCTCAAAAATTTTGACCCGTGGTGAAAAGGGAGTCCATTGTTCTACTTTCGCATTCGGATGTGGAAGTGACGGTTCCACAAACTTTTAGACCTCAATCAATAATGTCAAAATTAATAGTCTAAAGCTTATCAGAGATTGCCAAAATGGATATAAACAGTAAGGAGAAACATCATGGAATATATAAAATCAACTTTGGAACATTAAATGTACGAGGAATAACAAAAGAATGGGAGAAAGAAACACTGGCGGAAGACATTTTCAAATATAACATCGACGTTCTCGGTATCCAAGAAACACACATGAAAGGTACCGGGGCCACAGAAATCAGACATGAACACAAAATATATGAACTTTACTATACTGGAAAAGAAAATAACACCCACCATGGAGTAGGATTAGTAATAAATAAGGATCTTAAAACAGCATTTGAAAGAATAAGCGATAGAATATGCAAAGCCACCATAAACCTGACAGAGAGAAAACTGTATGTATTATCAGCATATGCACCAACCCTTAAGAATAGTACAGACAATCCAGAGGTAAGAAAAGAATTTTATGATCAGCTTGACAGTACCATCAGCAGAATACCAGAAAGACACTACCTAGTGATATTAGGCGATTTTAATGCAAAAACAGGCTCAGGCTGGAGATATTATGGAAAAAGCATGGGAAGATATGGAAAAGGCGAAATGAATGAAAATGGTAAAACACTCCTAGAAATAGCTACAGGTAATGATCTAGTGCTGACTAATACCATCTTCCAACACAGATTGTCACACAGAACAACTTGGGTATGCCCAGAAAGAATAGAAACAATATTGGATAAAAATGGCAAGCCAAGAAGGAATCCTTTTAGAAACCAAATAGNCAGTAAGGCAGAAAATAAAATTTAAAAGTAATTCTATTTTTGGAAATTCATAAAAGTTTTGACAATTTTTACGGTGCCTAAAATAGTTTTTTGCTGAAGTCTGGACACAATGTCTCTACATTCTTTTTCATTAAATCCCATTATAGACAAACTCATTTTCAAATTTCTTGGAACAGTTCCCAGCGCTCCTATTATCACTGGCACGAATGAAAACTTGTATTCCGTATACATAAACTGTAGCATTCGTAGTAAAGGGCCATATGCGTTTTCTTTCTCGTTGATTTTTCTTGCAACGTTAACGTAAGTAAGTAAGTAAGTAAGTAAGTAAGTAAGTAAGTAAGTAAGTAAGTAAGTAAGTAAGTAAGTGAATACGTAAGTGAATAAGAGAGTGAGTAAGTAAGTGAGTGTGCGAGTGAGTGGGTAAGCGAGTAAGTGGGTAAGCGAGTGAGTGACTGAGCGAGTTAGTGAGTCAGTAAGTACGTAAGTGAGTGAGTGAGTGAGTGAGTGAGTAAGGGATTGAGTAAGTGAGTGGATGAGTAATTAAGTGAGTAAGTGAGTAAGTGAGTGAGTGAGTGAGGGAGGGAGCATGTGAGTATGTGAGTAAGTACGTGAGTGAGTGAGGAAGTGTGTGGGTGAATAATGATGTAAATACAATGCATCTCTATTTCTTCAAATTTGTAACTTATTGTTACTCCACCAGTCAAATTAAATTGGATAGAAATAAAAGGGGAAACGAAAGAAATATTTCAATATGCTGGAAAGGATGCTGTGCAAAAAATAGTAGAAAAGTTTTTTGAAAATAAACATGAAGTAACAAATCAGAAACAAAAACTCAGCAATAATAAATATACTTGTATTGACTAAAATGAAGATTACAATACCAGCAATAAAAAAAGTAACAGTAAAAATGATAAGGTCAATATTATTAATATCAGTTGGAACTTGATTATCAGTTAATCCTTTCTGGTCCCACTTTAGGTAAGACTTTAACTGGCATTCGTTACTGCATCCATCTTTTCAAATGCCGAAAAGGACAAACCTGTCATAGCTAGAGGTATTCCGAAATTCCGGTCAACCGAAACTCTGGTCAACTGAAAATCTGGTAAACTGAAAATCCGGTCGGAATTTTCCATTTTACAAAAACCTGTTCCCCGCTTAATTTCAGAAACATTAGCCGGATATTTACTGGATTTAACAACACTATTAAATAAAGAAGGATAGGTCCAGAGACAAGTAAAAAAGAAGCGTTTGATGTGTTGGGATTTATTCTTTGATCTTAACATGTTACAATATTTCCTAAGTCAAAAAATATGTCAATACAACAGAGTGCAAAATTTGCCTAGATTCTAATGCAAGATGACACAGCGTTGATAACAGACAGTGAAGAAAAACTACAAAACATTGTGGATACATTGGTAGAAGAAAGCAAAAAGAAAGGTTTGGAGGTAAACAGAAAGAAGTTATATGTGATGCTATTTTCAACAAAGAAGGAAACGAGATGTAAGATCTTGATTAAGGGCCAGAACTGGAGAAAGGTGAACAATTTGCTTATTTGGGTAGTTTGGTTTCAGCAGACACTAGATCAGAGGTGAAAATAAAGAGAAGAATTGGCATTGCAAAAACAAACTTCAAAAAGTTGGAGAAGGTTCTACGGTCAAGTAGTGTGACAATCGAAACTAGAATTAGGGTACTGAAATGCTACGTGTGGTCAACTCTACCATATGGTTGTGAGAGTTGGAATATTACAAAAAGTCTGGAAGACAGGATTAGAGCAGTGGAAATGTGGTTTCTAAGGAGAATGTTGAGGGTATCATGCACAGACAGGATAACCAATGTGGATGTTCTGCGCAAGGCAGGGACTAATAGATGCTTATTACAGACGATCGTGAACAGGTAGATTCGGTTCGTAGGGCATGTGATGAGGAAGGAGAGGCTTGAAGAGGTTGTACTGACTGGTCGTGTAGAAGGAAAAAGATCAAGGGGAAGACAAAGAACTATATACTGGGCATGGTTAGAAAGTGCAATTGGGTCGAGACCCACTGTGCTCACTGAGAGTCTGAAGAACCGCAAAGAGAAGGCTGTTATGGCTGCCGCCAGAATTCTGGCAAGGCACCCAGATTGATTGATTGATAATGCAAAAAAAGAAGTTTTTCACGATTGCAACCCAGGGGCCTTAATCGTTTTTCTTCTAAAATGTTTCCAGCTTCGAAAACCAACGTTTCTGAAACTACGCTGGATACTGGTGTTGACAAAAATTGCTCTGCTAATTTTGTAACACGTGAAAATACTGTATGGTGTTGTCTCTACCACAAAAATGAGCTTTGGGTTCCTTCAGTCACAGGCATATCAAGGTATCCTTCCATTCCTGTGAAAATGACGGACATAGGAACTTCCAGGCAAGATTGTCTTCGTTCGTAATTCACATGTTAACATCTTGATCACTTTCGCTATTCTGATTGACTTAGAAACCAGCCTCGCGGCTAGAGAAGGCTAAGGTATTGGAAAGGATTGATAGATTGCTGCCTTTTTTATTCGTGGAGAACCCGAAACTCGTGATTTGTTGCTCCCCAATCGTCATCAAAGTTTTCCGGCCTAGACCATTAGGCCTCACACAGAGAATCACTTTTAAAAACCACAGAATGATACGGTATTCAAGAAAAGTGCATCAAGATCACAAAGTTAATGTACAATAATCCAACCTGTAGAGTCAGGACAACTGTAGGAATTACCAAAGAGTTTGATGTACTGTCTGAAATTTGACACAGATGCATACTACCACTCTTCCTCCTTATTTATGCATTGATTTCGTTGTGAGTGGGGCAATGACAAGAGATAACTTTGGAATAACTTGGTGGAATAACAATATATTAACTGGTCTGGACTTTCAGATGATACTCTTTTGCCTAAAGACTGTGAGACGTGGCAAGAAATGACGAACAGATAATAAGACGATAGGGGAAAGGTGGAGATGATCATAAATTTAAGAGAAAGCAATGTAATGACCATCCGAGATAATACAGAACTACAAAATATAGTCGATGGAAAACATTTATAGTCGATTGACAAGTCCCCATAACTAGGCACCACCATGGCAAAAATTGGAGAAATAGACAGTCCCTAAAAACCACTTGGATAGAACGAGTCCCACTTTTAGATGGTGATGGTGATGGTGATGGTGATGGTTGTCTCAACAGCACCTTATCCCAACAAAACATGGAAAAACACAAGATGAATTAGGAATAAGCTAGATAGTTTCCATCAAAGGAACGCAAGGAGGATTGATGGTGTTAATGATGGCGGTGGCCATAATTCACAGGATTTGCTTCTGAGTGATGCAAGCAATATCGAGTTGTCTTCCTCGAACTCTGAAAATGAAGATTTTGCTGTGAAAGACAGAATTGAATTGAAGGAATCTAAAATGACAACAGAAGACTCACTACCAGAATATTTGACCTCGTCAACACATTATAAAGACCCATGTGGACACAATTATGCTAATGACAGTAAATGTGCCCCAGTTTCAAGGTGGTTGCGTGCTAAATACTCAAGGAAAACTTTTTGATCTAAATCAAAACAAAAGGTGGAGGAAAAAAGAGAACTAGGTTTTCCACAAACTTTAATCAGCCATAATTCCTTTTTGTTTGTCGGTATTCACTTAATAGTTGACTCCAGCATTAAATATAATTATTAGTGCTCGTTTAATTTTCTATGAAAAGGGAACAGAGTGATTTGCTTTTCTCACCAGCGACCTTACCCTTACCTTATCTACTCCGTGCCATGAGGAACATAAGGCTCCGACATCACTCCTCCACTTGGATCGGTCTACAGCTGCACGGCGTGTTGCGTTCCACGTGCTCCAGCCTGCTTTGTTGCACTCCATCTCAACTATTCTGCACCTCCTTCCCTTCTTCCTTCTGGTGTCCATCCGAGGGCAACAGCACATCCGTCTGTCGGATCCATCTCCCATGCGATCTGTGCTTCTGCTCCACTCCTTGACGGGAGCGTGATACTCCAAGGGTAGAGATAAAAGTAGAAGCTCACTAAATTAACATTAACAAAACACTAACATGATGTTATAATATAAACTTTGAATAAAGCAGACTTTTTTCTCTCTTTTTCTTTCTTTTTTTTTTTTTTTTGATTTAACGTTATTTTCCCCCAGTAACTGGGCCTCAGACGGTGCCCTTTCACAGGGATTTGGCTGTGAGGAATTTCTTGGCTGGAAGCTCTTCCTGATACCAACCAACGGCTTTTTCTTTTGTGGAGTTCCAAAGTCGATCACTCGGGGAATCGAACCCCGAACTCTTGGTTATGGTGCGGTTGCACTAACCAGTAAGCCATGGCTTCTCTATGTTTTGCTCTCTCTATGGGATCTAATGTAAATTAAAGAAATGGTGGCTTCCCATTCTGCTTGGACTAATTTACAGGTGATTAACCAGTCTATTTCGTAAACAGGTGGAATGCGAGAAAAAAAAAGAATGCAAGAAAAACAAAGGAATAAATGACACAGCTTTGGGGGAAAGTGATCGTGACTTGACATGAAAATACAAGAATGAAGTTCAACAAGCCAGAAACAGGAAAAGGAAGAAAATATAATTTAATCCATCTTATAACTGGAATATTAAAACGACCATATAAAAGATTTATTCAACTGGTAAAGAAACACTTCAATAAAAACCTTGAACTTGATCCAATCTTCAACCACAACACACTAAAACCAAGCTGTTGTTGTACCCCAAATATGACACACAAGTATGAAAATTCATTTGGATTTCGAAATACAACTAATTGGATTATACCTAACAATGGAGAATTGCTACTAGTGCATTGGTTTCTTCTTCTTCTGTACATGTACATCATAAATTTACAACTTCATGTTCCTCACTATTTTACGCCACTGAACTCTATCCTGACAAATTTGCTCGAGGTTTGAAATCATTGCTTCACTTGATGTAAAATTCATTCCCACATCACTCTTGTTTATTGTTTGACGGATGTAACTCAGCCAGGTGTCTTTTGGTCGTCCTGGTGGTTTCTTTACAGGCCGAATAAATTCATTGCGTGATTTTCGTGCTGGTGTTGATGTATGTAGACGTAGGTGTCCTAACCAGTTCATGGATCTTTGTTTGATTGTGCTGCTCCATGGCTCTTGTTGTGTTATGTTGTATAACGTTTCGTTGGAAATCTTTTTCGGCCAAGTCATATTTAGCAATCGACGTAGAAGTTTGCGCTGAATTATGTTTACCTTATCACAGAAATCGGTTTTTAAGTGTGGAATAAAAAGGTGTCATTAATGTCTATTAAAAAAACATGCTAATTAAAATCTGAACTCAAGGGACTTTTTCACCAAGCGAGCTGAGGTTATTCCTAGGGGCAGCCACTGAAACTAGAATATTTTATCACATCTTTAACTGATACATGGAAATTCAAGATACAAAAAGATACAAAGATATAATTACCCTATTTATATAAAATGATTTTAGTTTATTCTTATTTTATACCATTACTCACATGTGAAAATAAACCAACTATCTTTATTATTTCTTACAAAATGCTGTGATTTTCTTTTCATTTTCTTTTATATAAAATAAAACTGTAAGCGAAGGTTTGTTCATTTGTACCACAATAAAGTTTTACTATATATTAAATTCTAAGTTGGTAAAAAGTGCAATATCTCCTTTGATATATATATATATATATATGTATATATAATATGTATATATATATGTATATATATATATTGTTGGAAGCAGGACAGTGGATTGCTGAGCAGGGCATATGTCAGTGCAACTGATAGCATCGGCCTGAGCAGCTCAAACGTCTGGCAGATGTATGGTACAACCAAACAAATGGGAGAGGTCAAACGCTCAGTAAGCGAGCACTGCGGCTGAGGAAAGGAAATTGGGGCCCCTACCTCTTCTATGATGCCATTGCCGTCACACACCCAGAACACCCTTTGCACATGAATGATGTACAACCTAAGCTATCCACACCACATCGCTCGTCGCGTGAACAAACAAGGAGCGCGTTGCTCAGCGGGCGACCAGGCTGACAACGAAAAGTATGCGACTGGAAGAGAAAGAGGAGGAGGAAGAAGGAGTATCCGTCTAAGAGAAACACTAAAAATCGGAACGTGGAATGTAAGAAAGATGAAAGAAAGAGGAAAGCTGAACACGGTCTGTAACCAAATGACAGATATGAGCTGCAAATTCTAGGAATTGCTGAAACAAACTGGAACGGACAAGGCAGTTTCAAGACCTACACTAACCACACGGTTCTTTTCTCTGGCTCTGAAGAAGGCTACAGCCAAGATGTAGCGGTCATCTTAACAAAAGAAACCAGCGGTGCCCTGATCGGATACAGCCCAATCTCTGACAGAATTATGAAGGTGAAGTTCCAAGCTGAACCACACAACATCACCCTCATTCAGTGCTACGCACCTACAAGTTTAGCTAGTGACGAAGAAGTGGAAAGTTTCTACAGCTCGCTACAGGAAACCATGGACTCTATCCCAAACAGAGACATCAAGATGGTGATGGGAGATTTCAATACGAAAGTAGGGCAAGGTTTGACCAATGCAGCTTGCGGTAAATACGGGCTGGGCGAGCAAAACGTCAGAGGTGAAGACCTACTCGAGTTCTGCAGCTCAAACAATCTAACAATAGCAAACACTTTGTTCCAAAAACACTCCCGTCACCTCTACACTTGGATCTCACCAGATAAGAAAACCCGGAATCAGTTTGACTTCATCGCATTCAGACAAAAATGGAAAAGAAACATTAAAAATGCCAGAACAAGGCCATGGGCAGATTGGCAGATTTCAACAACGATCACCAACTCCTCACGACAGAAATCAGATTTCGACTCAAAAAGATGGAACGTCCACTGCCCGCCCTTAGACTAGATTTCGAGGCGATGGGCCCTAATTACAGAATCACGGTTGAGAACAAATTCGAGACTCTGCTCCAATGCGAGGAAAGCAAAAGCGCGGAAGAACTATGGAATAAAGGAAAGGAAATCCTTATCGGCACTGCCAAAGAAAAAATTCATAAGAAAAAGAAGAAAAATAGTCAATGGATCTCAGAGGAGACCTTATTGGCAGTAGAGGAAAGGAGAAAACTGAAAGCCAGGGGAATCCAAAACCAACTCAACGAAATAAAGTACAGGCACCAAAATGCCAATGTCCAGAGGCTGATAAGACGAGACAAGCAAAGTCAAATTGAGAAACAATG